>JANHZU010002007.1:105524-116309 GCA_032468055.1 Acrochordus granulatus | reverse complement strand
ACACACACTCACAGAGCTTCATTAGTTAGTATTAATAAGGTTAATGTTAATAAGCTAGAATATATATAGCTTATTAACAGTAACTTTCAAATATATACCATGGTGAGTGAAAAATAACTGTCAGCCTTACCAGATAGACCAGACAGGAAACATGACAAGATAAACCAATTCTATTTTATTATAAAACTACATTAACAGAACCTTGTATGTCTGAAAGTGCAATTCTCTCACTGCCATCTTTAGAGCTCAAGAACTTTGAGTAGATCCCTTCTGAGCCTCTTGCTCTACTTACTATGCAGCTGTGGAATATGCCACATCATATCTGACTGTTCCCTAGGGAGCGTAAATGTTTTATATAAGGATCAAAAAGGAAGTTGGTCCATTTGTAACTACTCATTCAATAATGAAGAAAAAAAGTACTAATATGTCTTTTTACTTTAATAATGTTGTTGCATTTTGAATCTCAGATGGCCAGATCAGGATATTCTCTCTGTAACTTTCTATTTTGTTTTTATATCTGTGTTAATAGATCTCTGTTAATTTTATGTGTGGATGCTTTAAGTCTGTATTGGCTCCTGGTGACTATCTGGATAAGTCCTTATAATTTTCTTGGCAAGATTTTGGAAGTGGTTTGACATTGCCTTCACTAGAGTCAGTAGGTGACTGGCCCAAGGTCACCTGTCTGGTTTTGTGGCTAATGCTGGATTAAAACTCAATCTCTCAGGTTCTAGCCTGGTATCTTAACTATTACACCAAACTGGCTCTCATCTGGTAAAATTACATAAACACATTTCTTAAGAAGTATGTATTTAGATCCATATTTATCTGCTAAAATAGACAATCAGCAATCAAAATGAAGTTCACTGCTACTATCCAGTTTATTTTCAACACTGAACACCCTCCAGATTTCTGTACTTCAAATTCCAAAATTCTAGCAAAGGCCGTGCTAGTGGTAAAATCTGAGAAGTGAAGTCCATATATCTGGAGTGCACCAAAATTGGGAAATTTGGTGCAATCAAAAAATCAATCACAATTTGATTTTTAATAGATTTAAGAATAAGCTGAACATTGGGACACACATTTTTAATGAAATCTTTTCTAAACAATGACTCTAGGCATATGTATCAGCTACTTTAACATGAAGATAAAGCCAATTTCAGCAATTTTTGTGTATATTTTTTAAGAATACAAACTAAACAATTTAGCACTGAAGAAAACGATACTGATGCTTCGAATAAATTTTATAAGATCGTAAGAAAAAGAAAATGATATAATCATGTGACTTCATGTCTGAATGTGATATGTAAAATTAAAAACTAAGACCAGCAAAATTAGGCAAATACTCTCAGATGCTCATTTGCAAGAATGTGATTTTATATGTGAAATCAGTATAACAATATTTTCTCAGCTAACTTTTTTGCATGCATACCAACATATAAATAATTTAAAGAACTCTAAAGTTTTAGGCAACTGTAATCTGATTGGTTAGAGAGATCAGCAATGGGCAGTTTTAAATAATAGGCAATACTGTGTTTATCTTTAGCTTGCTATACCATGGCTACACCCACACATAACAATATAACACGATATAATTGGTTGTAGCTTTTTGAGAACTACAAAATTCTATATTTGTTTAAATAGTTTTTATTAAGATTTTACATATATAGGAAATACATTCAAAGAAAAAATATATTAAGGCAAATGTGAAAAAGAAAAAAGAAAAGGAAAAAAGAGACAAAGAAAAAAGAAAAGAAAAAATATATGTATCGCTTCTGATCTTCCTTTTGGCAATTATACATACAATTCTATTCAAACCTAAGATATTATCGTAATTCCCTTCTTTCTATAACTTATTTTTTATAATAATCAAAAGTCCTACATTAACATATGATATAATAACAGAATCCTGAAAGTCTTTCTCTTTCCCTCCCTCTGAGAGAATCAAGGTGAGCCATTGAGTTTCTTTGTCACTCTTCTTTTCATGGCTATGCTGACATAATGGCTGCTGCATATTTCCTTCAAGGCTATCTCTATAACTCCTCTACAGTAGCCCAATTTCACTGAACTGCTGTCAATAATTCACTGCCTTCTTGTAAAACCCTCCCACATTTCCTCATCTGTTGTTTATGCTAACTCTAAAGATGAAGGGCAATGTTCAAATGTTGATACTGGATTTAGTTGAATGTATCCATTATTTCTCAAATTGAAAGAAATTATGAATTGTGTTAGTAAAATAGTACATTTTTATAAGGCAGATAAAAAGTTTAATGGAAAGTTAAAGCATTGTATCAGATTTAATAGCATTAACTAAATAGAAAAGGTCTGATAAAACAAATTTCAAATATTAGAGTTACATTAATTTTCTTCTATTTATACAAGAGCTGTATAGAAATATCTGTGCCATTGCATTCTGGATTAGTTGCAGTTTCCAGATGGTCTTCATCATCCCTACTATTAGCAGCAATAAGATTTATATGAAATATTGGATATTTCTAATAATTCAATCCAAAACATTTACACCAATGCCTCAATGCATTAACATTCTGCAGTAAATATGAATTATATAGCCTTATGTCATCTTCAAATCTTTTTTAAATTCATGACCAAAATATTATCTGTATGTATTGTTATATCCTATGTAGTTCACCAGGTGTCTCTTGATTTAAAAACAGACTTTTTCATTAAAGGAATAACCAATTCATCAATTTAGTAATGAAAGTGGAAGACAACCACATTTAATTATAGTGATATATTTCCTGACTGTAACATTAATTATCCTTTCCAAACATCAATTTGGACTGATTGATATTTCAATTAATTTTTATTTCTAAATATCAGTTAATTTTAATAATAAGGAGGATCACAATTGTATAGTCCCAGATTTGTTTCTACTGAACATATCAGTTTACCATATGCTTTACCTGTTGCTTTCCAATCTAAAACTAAAACATTCAGAATATATTTATTATTTTAATTAATTTTATACCCTTAGAAATATAACTGTTTTATTTAAAAGTTTAATGGTAATTTATATATAATTAAACAGAGAAGCCCCTCCTTTGCATTTTTTTCATAACTAAACCCTACTTGAACCATTGTAATGCTTCCAAATAATCCCAGACAAAACTTGCTGACAGCTACCAAACATATGTATCTATGCCATTGTTACCAAAAGCTATCACTAGAAATGGATTAAAAAAGAAAGCTGCAGGAAAAGTATCATTTTGTGTCATACTGGAATTCAGTAACTATATAATTTAAGATAACATTGAAACATGCCTCAGATACAGCAATAGTATCTGAGATGCTATAGCAATAGTATTATTTTTAGATAATTCAGAAATAGTATTATTTGTTTCTAAAAATCATTCTCCTTGGCAAATTACATATATTAGTACAATTTCATAACATTTTCTCAGGAGCAATCAAATGGAGATCTATATGAATATACAGCACTATATAATAGTATTGAGATATTCAGTAATATAATGCACAAATAATGAATAAAACATCTAAATAAAAAGGATTACATATTTCATCTGGCTAGTATTGGCAAAACACCATCACTACAACCTATACTCTAGATGCCATAATAAAGTCACACATATTTCAAATACAAACAGTTGGAAGCTGAGTTATAGGCTCCTTTTAAATATTGTAGCATAATAGGAATCTCTTTTAATCTGAGATTAAAAGAGTTTTAAAATTGTTGTTTTAAAACATTTTACTCTAAATACAGGAAAAGTATTACCAGTCCATATCCAGCCATAGAAAATTATTTCACCTGCACCACCAACAGTAACTGCACTTGTTATCAGCAACTAGCACTGATTTTACAATATATATTTTAGCTACACATACAAGAACAAACAGCTCAAATACACAGGAGACAAAAGATAATGGGAAGGGAAGACAAAAATAAAGCACAAGGGAAGGGAAGGTACAAGGCTAGTATTTTCTGAGTAACATATTTTACATTCACTCATAGGTCAAGGTTTGTAATGTGTTCTATTCTCTCCGCAGCAAAATCCAGAGATTCTCTGTTCATTTTCCTTGTTGGGCACTTGGAATTCTTGATTACTATGGCTGACAGTGGAATCCATTGGTTATTACTTCTATCTTGGAGTCTTAATGCAAGACTTTGAAGCAATTTATATAATGCATAGACAGAGCTATTTATTTATATATAAGAACCTGGCTCTCCTCTAAGAATTGAAGGCAATTTATATGAGGTGCTCCCTTTGTCACCACAATAGCAATAGATAGGTTGGGCTGAGCAGAGAATAATTTACTCACAGTGAAATTCTGTGGCTGAAAGTTAACTTGAACCTAGGTGTCCCAGTTCTATTTGATTACCATAATCTCTTGACCACACTCTCCAGAACCTGGTGGGCATATACTTAATGCACTCTTATCAAAGACTCTTTAGGCTCAGATAAGGATCATACACAGAGAAGGCGCTGTCATGCTTTTGCCGTGTTTACCAGAATGTATACATGATCTGTTTTGTCTCTTGAGAATACAAACCACCTGTGCTAAGTAAATCATCAGCCAAAGGTGCCTCAAGTGTTCAGTAATATTTAATGAAATAGGGGTATAATTGCAGCACCTAAGGGCATCTTTGCTTGATTTCAAAATCAAGTAGCCACTGGCCTCATAAATTTGTAAGAATTACAATCTGTTTATTGTTGGGACTAATTCTTCAAATGTTTTATAATATTTTAAAAAATCATCTTTTCTATTTTTAATTATTTTATCATATCTTGTATTAAAAAGTCTGTAAGAAGGGGAGAGAGCTTTTTCTTCTTCACATATTCTTGGAGATTGGATACTATACTTTAAAGTATCTATATACTCCTTTTATATTTTCTTCCTTAAGCATTCATTCTTGAATAAAAAGCTGAAAGCAAACAATTCACCTGGTTTGCATTTTTACATTGACTAAGCAGCATCTAGGATTCCTAGTACAGTCTTAGGATGGATTCATTATAATATGAATGGCAAGAGTTTCTCTTTCTCTCTGATTCCCAAAGAATAAAAAAAATGGGAGCTCCCAGTGCTTGATGACTTCAAAAGGGAACTCTTAGATATTGTAGACCAGGGTGTCCAACCATGACACCTTTAAGATGCGTGGACTTCAATTTTCAGAATTCCTCAGCCAGCTCTGAGAGTTGAAGTCCACATATCTTAAAAGTTGCCAATGTTGGACACACCTGCTGTAGACTGAAGGCCTAACTCATCTTGAGAAAAGATCCATTTAGTCGTCTCATTTGGCATGGTTGCGACTTCTCACTTCTCCAACTGTCAGATTGCGCTATAAAATTTACTCCCCTTTCCAACTGTTTAACAAGTCAAAGCTGGAATGAACACTGCAATAATAGTAAAATGACTGCCAATTGGACCACCACTATAGTTTTGAAAAATATATTTTAAATTCTAGTGATAAATGCCAATATTTTGGTCATTGCACTTTTAGTAACAAATGCCTACTGTGATGTAACCAAATGTACACTCTCATGATCCTGCAGATTTTGCTAGTGCCAAGTTTCATGTCATATGAGAAGGGCTTCATAAGGAACTCCTGTATTTTTTTAAAATGCAATAGTAATCTCCAAACTCTCTTAATAACATTGAGACCATAACAGTATGTATATGCATGTACAATGTATTAAACACTCCTCTGAAACTATTTTCTGAACAAGAGGTTACTATTTCATGATAAAACTGTAAATACTATACAATATTAAACAAGATTGGGTTAGAGTCATTACAGAAAAGGCCAGAGGAACAAAATCTATCAGTCCATTTAAAGGTATAGAACCTTGTTTGTTTAGCAATTTTCTAAAAAACTTGGAAAATCACAAATAATTGGAGACATGTAATTTCTTTTGAGCAGATTCATATAATTATATGTTATTTAGTCTTCTAGCTTTCTAGATCAATTCATAAATCTAGTCTAGTTGTTTTCAACTACTTTTCTCCAAGTTGAACTGAAATGGAATAATTGATATTTTACATGTTGTAAAATATGTATTATTAATTACATTGTATATTTACAAGCACATATCCTAAATATCCTCTACATTAACAATATTTATCCACACAAATAGGAGCAGGACCTAACATGTGATGTCATAAACACGAATGTTTTATCTGCAACTTAGTCCAAATCAAGCCAGAACTAATGAAGAAATTATTTTTCTTGCTGGATCACATTAAATATATTCTCATACACAAAATTCTGGTATAATTGATGTGTAGAATTTTACAAAATGATCATTAGGTCTATTTGACTCATTCAGACAGGAATTTCACAAACACATTGCTTCAGTGATAGGCGTGGTAGAATTGTCTTCCGTAGTATATAAGCATGCATGGTCAGAGACCCAGGAAAGAGTCTCAAAGTAGTCATGTCTTATCTTTAAGAGACATGGATATTTTAGTTCTGTGAGCTGCGAAGCGTGAGTAAGTGCTTTATAAAGCGGTCCTCCAAATGTCTTCATAGCACCAAATTATTATACTAATAATCAATACAATTCCTAAAAAAAATATGAAAGGTAGCTTCCTCTTCTTTAGTGCTGAATTCCGAGTCACAAACTCAATCCTTCAAGGAAGAATAACTTGTCTAGAGCCACAGACCTAATTTTATTGTGGCCACCTCTCCTCTTTGTCCTTGGTATCATGGCTCATGCAGGACCTGAAATTTGCAAGAGCAAATCTCTGACATGAGAACTTCTTCATTAGTGCCTAACCAAATCATATTACTAGAATCTGCACATTCATCATTACCGCAGCATAGAGGGATAGTTTTATTATGTACAGATCTAGTATTTACTAGCACCAGCCTGAGTTTAAGCACTAAATAATCTGACCAGAAAGTTCAGACAAGAATAATTAGAGTACTGGGTTGGAGCAAATGGGTTAAAAGAGAGGCCCTGCACCAGTGTCCAAATGTAGGTCCACCTTCTCCTGATGTGGCCTACCCAGCATCCTCCCTGCCAATCATTATCACAACAAAAGCCCAGTTTCTTCAGCCACAGAATCATTGCCCAGCACACATACCCAGCTAGCTATTCAACATTTCTGCCTCTATAAGGTTTTCCATATTGATCTGCAGATGTAGCAGATCCTCATATTGATCTGTATACAATATGTGTATCAATATATTTTTGAAGATATAACTGGCTAAATTCTAAAATTAACAAGGTCAGTCAGTTCTTAAAATGTGCAGATGTGATTTCACTTCTGAACATAGTAAAATGAACAAAATGTAAAGAAAAACTTTTCATCTCATAATATTAATGTGTATATGTATTAAAGCAATTTTATTTATCATTCTTATGTTGATAATAGTCATCTCTGTTGCTCTAACAAATTAGTAATCAGTCCACATAAGAACAAACTCCTAGATATTTAGTCCTTGCTTTAAAAAATTGCAGCATCATCCCATGCCATTTACCAATATAACAGTAAAATCACAGTAATGTTAAATTTCAATTAATTAAACAATCAAGATATTATTAATGTTAATGGATATTTCAAAGGTAAAATATAACTACAGTAATTGTTTTGTTTATGATGGCCCTATCTCTCAAGACAACTTCCTTTCTGCAGAGAACAAAAACTGTAGAACTGCAGTTCTTTAATTGCTGCAGTAGAAAATGACATTTGTTAACCTATGCAACAGAGCTAATACCTTCCAAAGAGTATGGGTTATTAACAGTTTTTCTGCTCTCAGAAATAAAGTAAAATTTTGTGTTTGGCTATATTTTGTAATGTTATGCAGAAATTCTGTGAGATACGTATATGTAGTAATACTGCAAACTTGTAATGCAGCATTTTTTATTGTACAATGTTTAATATAATCTCTCTCTCCCAAAAAAGCCATAGGACAGCCAAGTCATTGAGAATACAAAGTACCTATGTATATGGAACTTGGAATTTGTCTCAATAGCTATTTTGTGAATGTTGACAAAATAGAATTTCCTATATTAAAGATAAAATAAAGATACTCTACTATAAACTCTATAGATTTTTTAAAAATGTAGAATGAATCAATCTATTTTTTAAAATAATTAAGTACTTACTCATAAAGAAATAATTTACTGGTTACTGAGAATAAAAAACAAAAATTTAGGCATCAGAGGAAACAATTATGATTTAAAGTAAAGCAGTAAGCTTGGAAATGGTAACATTATATAACACTTGTACTATAAACCATTATATATTTTGCAGGTTACATGAAAGTACAAATGAAAAACAAGTACCTTACCCTTTCTACTTGTCAACCATAGCATGCAATGACGAAACATAGCAGTAA
This sequence comes from Acrochordus granulatus, assembly GCA_032468055.1. Classification (NCBI taxonomy): domain Eukaryota; kingdom Metazoa; phylum Chordata; class Lepidosauria; order Squamata; family Acrochordidae; genus Acrochordus; species Acrochordus granulatus. The sequence goes on along the minus strand of JANHZU010002007.1, from coordinate 107,989 downwards.
CAGATGGCATTGGAGTTAGTAAATATGAATATAAAGGTAAATGGCAGCAGAATGATGATTGGCTGACAAGAGCAATGAAATATAGATGAAATAAATGAGAGCATGTAAATCCTGAATCAGTCCACCTTTAAATCAAATGTTCCCTCTGGTCTCACATTTAGATTCTATATCAACAAAAGCTGCAACCTTACATGGTCTTATGGCTCTCTCCGTGCAGCAAAGCACAATAGCAGTTCTTGATATTAAAGACCGGTGCTGCTTTTTTTTTTCAAGAAAACCCATCAACAAAAACCCATTATTCTCTCTCCATTCACTGACAAAGCCTTTAAATTTTTAATCTGCCCATCCTGCCAAAGCTACAGTCTTTTCTAGCACATATGTATATACTGCAGATATAAATCCCTGCCAAACCCATGACTCCAGAAATTTCTCTGTACATTTTCAAACACTCTAATTTCTACAGTACTTAAAATTACTCCATTAACTGAACATCAGAACATTTCTCTGATTGGAATTAATGTAATAAAGAGCTTTTCTTTCAGCTCACCCTGGAAATGGAAGGTTTTCTGATCAACAGTTATTGTGAAGGTGCTGTCGTCTTCATCATCTATACCAATCACAGCTCCCTGTGAAACAAAGAGCAAAAATCCTGATAAGCAAAGCAGTGACATCAGCAGCATGAAGTCTACAAGACTAGAATGCAGATTCAGACTACTTTTCTAAGGCTTACTGATTCAATATCTGAAAATTTAACATAATGTTTATTAAACTAATTATACCTTTAAATTATACCTTGTTTTTTAAAGCAAGGATTACGTATTGTAGGTTTTTTTTATATGAGATTGCAACATTTATTTCAAACCCAACCAATTTGCTTTTTTTAAGAAATTACAACTGAAAAACTTTTCCTGCATTAAGAAGGCTTAGCTTAAAATAACCTAAGCATCTTCAAATCCAAACATGGATTTGAGTGTTCATGCAGTTTACATATTTGAAAAATAGACACTTTTACAAAATTATAAAAGTGATCTTACAGTACAATAATTTAAATGGTATGCTAAAAATATGCTTTTATTTAATAGTTTTCAGCCTCCTATCACAATTGGTTTGTATCTGAAATTGTATAGTAATTTGGATTCCATGTAATTTTTAATTATATTATTTTTTAATATCCAGTAGCATTTACTTGCAATATACAAATTCAGTGAACAAAACCCATATTGAGTATTACCAATAGGAATAATTATCTGCAGGATTAGAGGAGAGTTAAGTTCAAAGGCAATCAAAGCTGCCTCATTTCTTTCAAGGCTACTGAAAGTTTCTTTGTGAGAATGTAATATAAACAACTTTTGCATGACTCAATCAGTATTTCATTCAATAGACAACTGGCATTTTATAATGTTGTTTGTGTTTGTATTTTCTAAATGGCAATACAATTGAGTTGGAAAGTGCAAGCAGGCATGGAGAATGCAGCACAAGGACTCTGGAGAGAAAGATTAAGATCAGAAAGATCTTAGGGAAAAACAGTGAAGGGAGGTCATGGAGAAAACAGGTTGGAAAGATTGAAGTGAAGTAAAGAGAGGGATAAAAATAGAGAGACACAAGAGGCAGAGCATTTAAAGACATGAAAGAATAGGAGAACAGAATCAGAGAGAGACAAACGCATTACTAAGGCAGGTGAAAAGTGACAAGTGGGCAGGATGAAGGAAAGAAAGTCGGGGAATGTAGGGTTGTGAGGGGCTATGGAAGGCTACCCAAATCACATACTGGGCTGCATGGTGACGAGGTTGCATTTCCCATACTCCTTTTTATAAGGTATTCTCAGCATCATGCTAAAAGAATAGTAGTTGACTCCAGAAACTAGAATAAATACAACCCGGTTTGCTTCAGTCGCTTCCTCTGTGGACCGAGGAGATGATCATCAAATATGCAGATGATAAAAAGCAGGAGAAATGGCTAACACTTCTAAGGAGTAAGAAAACTCAAAAAAAGTATGGATAGGCTTGACCAGAGGGCCAAAATGAACAGGATGAAATTTAACAAGAATAATCTGAGTGGGGAAAAAAATGAATGGCATAAATACTGGATGGGGGACAGCTGGCTTGACAATAATATTTATGAAAAGAATGTACAAGTTTTAGTAGACCACAGATTAAATACAAGCTAACAATATAGTACAGCCGCTAAAAAGCAAAAGATTAGGGTATATTAAAACGATTATAAAGCCTAGATCACAGGAGATAATTGTCACATTCTACCTAAGGTAATGTCCCATTGGAAATTATATATCCAGTTCTGAACACCAAGTCAAAAAAACAAAACAAAATGACCTGTAAAGAACTGGTTTAAAAAACTGGATTATGTTTAGCTAACAAAAGAGAAAACTGAGGGATATACAGTGGTGCCTCACAAGACGAGTAACTCACAGGGCGAGAAACTCGCAGGACGAGCAAAAATTTTAATCA
>JANHZU010002007.1:93058-105424 GCA_032468055.1 Acrochordus granulatus | reverse complement strand
CAGACCGAACCTGCCAGAATGCTGGCCATTCTGGTCGGCATAACTGGCGGCACTAGTCCGCTGCGCCACCGCACCTCTCAGTTCTCCCAATAATTTTTTTAATTCAGGAAATCGTATGTTTGTCACAATTTCGAATCAGGAGTACTATCAAGTGTTAATTTAAGCAAAATATTCTTCATTTTAAAACAATGAGAGTCAATGATGTCCTTGAAAAGGCACCGTTTATCTGTTCCCAGTATTTCTTGTATACATTTCTAGTATTTTCTGATACATAATATGTGTATAGCTGCATATATATGTCTTTGAGTTGGTGCTGATTCCTGGTGACTGCCTGGGCTAATCCTCTTACAAATGTAAGAATGAATAGTGTTTATGTTCTGAAAGAAAGAATTGATTGCATGGATGGTATGCCATCTAATGGCCATATGCTGAGAGTTGCATTAAGGAAAAAGGATTTTTGTTAGGATCTAAAGGAGAGACATGGTTTGCATATCTTATATGTTTAAATGACACAAGCATTTTAAAAATGAATACTGAGGTTATCAGGATTCTACATCTATTTTTACATGACAACTGTTAAGCCATCTGGATAAACTTTACACTGAATAATGTTTTATTATTTTATTGATTCTTGTTAAATTTTTTCTTCTTAAAACTCTATCTATAAACAATTTTTTATTAGATTTCCTCAAATAATAAAGCAGTTAAAATGTAGTTTAAACATCTAATCCAAATGCGTCAAAATGCCATGGAGTACAAAATGAAGCAGGGCAAAGACCAACAGAGTTTTGTCAAAAGAACATACTAGTCATAACAAGCACTCTTTTCCAACCACCCAAGAGGCAATTCTACACATGAACATCAACAGATGGTCAACACCAAAATCAGATTTATTCTATTCTTTGACTGTGGCTCAAATCATGAGCTTTTTATTGCAAAATTTGAGATGAAATTGAAGAAAGTAGGGGAAATTACTATGCCATTCAGGTATGACCTCAGTGATATCCCTTATGAATGTACAGTGAAGGTGAAGAATAGCTTTAAGGGATTGGATCAGGTACACAGATTGTCTGAAGAACTTTGGATTAAAGGCGAAAATTCTTCGACTTGAGAAAAATCCAGTCCAGATGCCTGTTTTTTAAACTTTGTTGCGATGCAATTACCCTGGACGAGTGAGAGTCTTCACAGATATGGACAGAGGTGCGTAACATTGCACAAGAGATAGCTACTAAAACCATCCCAAAGAAATGTAAATGCAAGGAAGCAAATTTGCTGTCTGATGAGGCTTTATAAATAGCTTTAGAAAGAAGGAAAGCAAAAGGCAAAGGTGAAAGGGAAACATATACCCAACTGAATGCAGATTTATAGAAAAGAGCAAGGGGAGATAAGACGGCCTCCTTAAATGAACATTGCAAAGAAATAGAGGAAAACAGCAGACTGGGAAATACTAAAGGTCTCTTCATGAACATTGGAGATATCAGGAGAACATTTTGTGCAAAGATGGGCATGATAAAGTTCAAAAATGGTAAGTATCTAATGGAAGCTGAAGAGAGTAGGAAGACATGGCAAGAATACATACAAAATTTAAACAGGAAATATTTGCTGATAACTACAGTGGTGTAGTCACTGACCTAGAGCCAGTTATCCTGGAGTGTGAATTTTGAACAGATTGGTTCAAAATTGAAAAAAGAGTGTGACAAAGCTGTATATTGTCACTCTACTTATTTAACTTATATGCAGAGTACATCATGCAAAATGCTGGGCTGGGTGAATCACAAGCCAGAATTAAGACTGCTGGGAGAAATATTAACAACCTCAGATACACAGACAATACCACTCTAATGGCAAAAAGTGAAGAGGAACTAAAGAACCTCTTGATGAGGGTGAAAGAGGAGAGTGCAAAAGCTGGCTTGAAATTCAACATTAAAAACACTAAGATCATGGCATTCAGTCCCATACTTCCTGGCAAACATAAGGGGAAGAAATGGAAGTGGTGGCAGATTTCACCTTGTTGGGCTCCAAGATCACTGCAGAGGGTGACTGCAGTCATGAAATCAAAAGACGCTTGCTCCTTGGGAGGAAAGCTATGGCAAACCTAGACAGTGTATTAAGAAGCAGAGACACCACCTTGCCAACAAAGGTCTGTGTAGTCAAAGCTATGGGTTTTCCCAGTAATAATGTATGGCTGTAGGCTGAACATCAAAGAATTGACACTTTCGAATTGTGGTGCTGGAGAAGACTCCTGAGGGTCCCTTGGACTACAAGCACATCAAACCAGTCAATTCTACAGGAAATCAACCCTGATTTCTCATTGGAGGGACAGATACTGAAGCTGAAGCTCAAATACTTTGGCGACATAATGCAAAGAGAGGATTCATTAGAAAAGACCATGATGCTGGGAAAGATTGAAGGCAAAAGGAGAAGGGGACGGCAGAGGATGAGAGGGTTAGATAGCATAGTCAGTGTGATGGGTGTGGGCTTGGGTGGACTCCAGGAGGCAGTGCAGGACAGGGAGGCCTGGAGTGCTGCAGTCAATGGGGTCACGAAGAGTCGGACATGACTGTGTGACTGAACAACAACAAAAGTTAAAGTAAATGTGGATTTTAAAAATCACTATGTGAGTTTTACTAAGAATATGGAACAAATACAGACTCAGGCTGTGTCCAAAAATAACTACTGGTTCCAGACAGGAAGCATTTCATAGAAGAGAAATAGCAGACAGTGCATTTATTAATAAAGGAAGATTAAGAACTTAAGATGAAGTCATGCAAACAATTGTTTTCAAGGGGACATAGTTTTCAACAGTTTTCATATGCACAATTAAAAGGAAGATTTAGCAGAGACAAGAGGATAATTGTAATTGAAAAACATAAGTGAAGTTTGAAAATGAGTTATGTACAAATGGTGAATACGTAATTGCAAATATACAAACTTTTGTTAAGATTTGAAGCTGAACAGTAACAAATTAAGGATTGTATGATAAAACGAGCACCAATTTTAGCTATACTATGTAGACAAATATATAGGAAAAATGTGGGTAAGTAGGATAAAATTTATATTGTGTTATAAATGCTAGGAGGAAGAATAATAATTTAAGAGAAAAAAATATAAAAAGATATATTGTTGGTACATGACACCAGAAAAATTATCAAAAATATGTCTGAAAAGTTCCTCAAGTCAATGTTGGAAAAACTAAAATCATAAAAAGACATGTTATTTACACAGAGGACTTGTGAAAAAGCCAAGAAATGTTAGATATAAATACATGCAGTGATACAAAGAATTTTAAAAATTAAAAAAGTTCTGGCTTCTTTGCAGTATTAATTGGGACTTATGGATACTGAATTACAAAAGTTTCGCAGAAGATTAATTTACATATGGTAACAGTAGCAAGGTTATTATATGCATAAAGATAAAAGAGTATTGAAATATTCATAATGGAGGAATAGATCTTAAAACTATTAGAATGCAGAAATGGCAACACTGTCCTGTTTGGTCTGAGAGAAAACAAGAAATGATTTTTTAACAGACTGAAAATCTTTTCTGGACTTTTTACTAAAAGGAGAAAAAGTGAAGTCATGATTTATGGATATAATGATTGAAAAAGATGAGAATACCGGGTTGAAGGAATTTCCAGAAAAGATAAGAGAAAGGAAAGGTTTGTCAGTATCAGTTGAAGAGAAAGTTGGAAGTCAGTATATTTCATAACTAGTTTACTTTTTTCTTGAATTTCTTTTTCTCTTTTCTATCTTGAGATTTGTCTTTTATTTTCTGTAAAATTTGTACTAAATATTCATTTTTAAAACTGAGGGGTAATGTCATAGTGATCTTCAGATTTATAAAGGATGTTAAACAAAGGATGCAGTTCATATCTTTCTTTCACTCTGCCTGTATATCACATTCTAAATACAACATTAGTATTTCTAATGTTAAAAAAATTAAAACTGAAATTATTTAGGAGGTTAATGTTTTTACCAGATTTTTTAAATGCTTTGGACATTTATTATTACATGTTCGTTGTTCAGTCAGCCAGATGTTTAGACTGGATTTGATATTTTTGTCCACTTATCAAGTCCTTCCCAAGGAACTGGGCTAGGCAGATGCTGTTCTTTGATATTGTTAAAGGTATTGTGCAGGATGAAAGCTGTTCCAAGTAATGTTGTCTTTTGCAATTGTCTAATGATGGTACTCCAAATGTTTTGGGACTGTACCCAAGGTCCCTATTACTAATGGTACCACCTTTGCTTTCTTTTGCCATAGTCATTCTATTTCTATACAGGTCTTTGTATTTTATGATTTTCTCCAGTTCTTTCGCTTCTATTCTGCTGTCTACAGGTACTGCCACGTCCACTACCTAAACTTCTTTGTCTTTCTTATCAACACTTGTTAAATCTGGAGTGTTATGTGCCAGGTGCCTGTCTATTTGAATTCAGAAATCTCAGAGCAATTTAGCTTCTTCATTTTCTATGACTTTGTCTATTTTATAATCCACTAGTTCTTGATTGCAGGCAAATGATATTTCTCGCAGATCTTCCAGTGCACCATTGTTGCTCCTTCATCATGCCATTGTTTGTAGTCAGTCTGTGTGATCTTCTTGCATCAGCTAACTAGGTGGTCCACTGTTTATTCAACTTCTTTGCAGAGGCAGCATTTGCTATCTGTTGTTGTCTTCTCAATTCTAGTCTTGTATGCATTTGTTCTTGTGCAGCCAGAATTAGCCCTTCTTTTCTTCCATTTTCCTGCTCTTAACCATTGCCAGGTCTTGTTATTATTATTTACTTTGCCTTTTATTTCTTTAATGCACTGGCCATGTAACACTTTGCCTTGCCATGTTTCTTTTCTTCAGTTGGTCTTTCTTGTATGCCAGAATCGTCTCTCCAGTACACAGTAAACCTTCCTGGTATACTAGTTTTAGTGCATCTTCACTGTTCTTCAGATATTCTTCTAATGCCCATTTTTCCTCTTCAACTTATTATTGTGGTTGTTGTTAAACATAAATGTAAGAAATATTGATTTTTTCTGAAGAAATTCTGCATTTTTTCTTTTGAAATAATTTTATCATTCAGATTGGGATTTTGAGTTCCCAGATGACCTCACAATTCTGTAAAATTCAGAGTACTCTTTCATAAAACCTGCTAGCATTCCATGATGTGAATTAAATTATTAAATTAAATTATTTAAATTATTGTAAATAAGTCACAATGATTATAAATTCTTGCACAAGTGGAAGAATCCTTATCAAAGCCCAGTGGATCACAAGTGCTGCCTTAGTAGACTGGAAGTTCTCTTTATTCTGCATTAAATTTGTATACAATCATTATTTCAAACACTTCTTAGTTGGAGTCTTAAAGATACAGGGGTCCTCAAGGAGCAGACAAAGTTAGAACAAGAACAAGAGAAGCTATGATTTTTGACAGACCACTATATTTTTGTTACATTAAAAAAAGTAATTGTCTCTTAGTGATTAGTGGATTTTGCTCTGCTAATGCCTTTCATGAAATTGTTTTTTTTAACTTAGAAGTATACTTTGAATGAAGGACTATAGATTTAATTTGAAGTCTAGTAAATATGTCTCCACAGACTACACAGAATATAGAAACACTCATTACTAAATTCAATGGCAAATACACTCATGTGCACTACTGCAGTATTGATCATCAATAAATAAATAAATTTTCTTGGAGAATCATTGTTTTACCTTTGTCATAAGTTTATTTCTCAAAATATCGCCATTTTGCACTTCTGCAAATTGACCATGTTTTTAAACCCATGCCTTATTAAATCCAACATCAAGCCTGAACAAATGTCACCAATAAGGAAACATGACAGCATAATCAAGAATTCCAATGGTCAATTCTGTAATATTAGAGATAACTAAATCAGAAGAATTGGCAGAACTAGAAATTTATGAGAGTATTTTTAAGACATTAAGACTTTTTACTTTACCTTCGACATAAAAATAAACCAAAAAACTGTTATAATATGTATAACAAATCTTAATTCCATGTCCTGATTATAAGCATGATTGGTGTGGGAATTGAAGGGGCTAGACTCCCTGCTGCACCTTCAAAACTGATCACGCTTATGTACAAACTCTCAGAAAAGCTATTTTATACACAAGTTACTAGCATATTTTAAGTGTATATTTTAGGGAGAACTGTGTTTTGTGCAGTCCCAGAACATTCTGGAAAATATTAATACCTTGTCCATGATAGGCAACTAATGTAATTGATATCTTCATCATATTATATCACAAAGCACACTAGGAGAGGAAATACATAGAAACTCATTCAAATATGTGCACATTTCAGAACATCACATAGACATCACATCAAAACACAACAGATATTGTGACACTGTTTGTTATATAAATACACTCCATTTGTTAACCATGTTTTAGGATGCTACTTGGATCCAAGTATGGTTTCTTTAACAAACCACTGCTAAATAATCCAGTCACAGTCAGATTCAAACTGTACAGCCAAACTCAACAACAGAAAGCTCATATTACAAAGCAGGATTAGGCTAAAATATTTTTCCACCTGAGGTAAACCAGCAATGTTCTCCACTTGGGCGATCACTATTTCTGAGGTAAGTCTAATTTATCAAGTTGTTATAAAATAAGCCATTTAGCTTCTGGGGGGAAAGCTGGAATATAAATACAAGTAAAAAAAATAATATATTTGTAAACATTTAAACAATTATATATTAAGCCATGTTAACATATAAATAGTTGGTTGTGCATTGTAAGGTGAACATATTTTTATACATATGCTGTATGTATTATGTTTTGTACCAATTCAAAAATTCAAAATTGGAAAAAGAAACTTTAGTTCATACAATCAATATTCTATCATCTTTGAATGATCACCGTCAAGAAAATGCATAGCATAGTAAAACCAGACTTGCTCAGCACAATTATACAGATTCCAAACACTTTGCAACTGAGTAATTATTAAATGTATATTAAACTAGACAACTCTGTGACCCACTGGATTATCCTTTGAGAGAAAGGTAGTACAGTCTGATGTGACCAGAAAAATCAGTAAATTTTAGGCTGACCATATTTTTTTCACTTAATACCTGATGTAAGAGTATCTATCATAAATAGAAAAATAATTGTAGTGTCAAATAAACTTCAGAAGGGCAATTACTGAAACAGATAAACAGAATAATCATAGACAGATGAAAAATCAGTGAGAGTGGGAGCAAATTCTAACTTCCTGCTGACTTTCCCATTGACTTTGTGAGAAACTGGCAGGGAGCATCAGAAATCACAATCATACATGTGATTGGATGTATTGCAGGGATGCTGCAATGAATGGCCAACAATTTTGTGAATAAAATTAGTCTGAATATCCTAGAAATTTCAATTCCAGAGGAGTAAGGGGTGTTAGATGTTTTACACATTCTTTAAGTTAGTGGATTTTAGGTAGCTTGATTCAAAAATTGTTTGGTATAATGCAATGTTCGGGCTAACTTAAGGGTACAAACAGATAACACAATGCAAGTTTTAGTAGTATATAAGGGAAATGTAAAGTTGACTTCCATTTTAAAAAGACCTTTTTTTTAAAAAGGTCTACATGAATAGAAATAAACACATAAGCCATCTTAAGTTTCTAGTCCACAAAGAAGTATCTAGGAAATACTTACTCTTAGTCGAACACAGCCTCTGCGGGATCCTCTCATCATTTTATCTTTTGACTGAAATAGAAAAATAATATTCAGCTCAAGAAAAATTTATCAACTTTACTGTGAAATATAAAGCAAAAGGTTGAAGTTGTTTTTCATATTTTAATGCACTGAAAAAAATCGGAAGTCATTACTTTTTATTCTCTTTTTGCACTTTGTCTTCTTAGTTTTCTAACTTTAAGGGGGTTGTATTTTTATAATGAAACTTAACAATAAATAAATAAAAGTTCATCAACTATTTATATCATATGGTGTACATACTATGGAAAGAAGATATCTAATTAACATATAATGTATCTATTCTGGCCATAGGGCAAACAAGTGATCCTTGGATTATGATGGCAATTGGAACTGGAATTTCCATCAGTAAGTAATGTGGTCATTAAGTACTATGCCATGTGACTACATCACTTAGTGGCAGCAATCCCAGCAGACTTGGTTGTTGTCATAAACCAGGATTCCATGGATCATTAAGTGAGGACCTCCTGTGACAACCATGGGAAGAGGAAAGAATCTCAGGCAAGCAAGAGAGTGGATGAGAATGTGGGTGAGAGCTACAGGCATGAGGGCAAGTGGCACAGGTAGCCACTAGAAAGCACTGTTTGGGGGATGAGTGCTGTGCACAGTGCTAGGGAGCATGGATGAGCACTGCCACCCTGCTAGAAAGGGAAGGGTCACAAGTCCACCACACCGTTCGACACTGCCAGCTGCAGAGGGATCCTCCCACTGGGCAACAAGACAGAGTTGTTTCCACAGTGTGACCATAGACATGGTCAGGATACCTGGCAATTCCTGGCAGCTACTCAGCCAAGGACTTCTCACACAGCAAGGAAGCTGGAAGAGGCATCAGCGGTGAGGACACCCTGTGCAGCATGGCCAACGGAGCCCTCACACAATGGGATTTGAGGCCAGCCAGTGCTGGCAAGACCAACAGAGGGGAGACAGGCAAAGAAGACAAAAGTCAGCTGGGGCAAGAAGGCAGCAGGGGTCATAAATTTGAGCTGGTCACCAAGTGTCCAAAATTTGATCACGCAACTGCAATGGCTGGAACTCTGAGGACTGGTCATTACTACTTCATGTCATATGACACAACAGGCATTGTTATAACTTTGAACAGTTGTTGAAGAAATGGATGTAATCCAAGGATTTATAAAATCTAGCAAGTTCCACAAAGCAGAACAAAAATGGCTATATAATATTTTTACTTTAAAAAATTATTGAAACTGAACAAAATTGTACAACACCCAAAGTTTGAAACAAAGAGTTAAGGGAATAAAAAGAAAAAAGCTAAAAGTAAATGAAGATTCAAAGCCCATTTATCTCTATATGACATGAGTAGCAGAGCAGAATAAACTTTTCTCAGTCCTATTTACATGTTTAGTTAATAAGAAAAGCTAATAGAATTAGGCAGTGATCCAGAGTCAAGCCGAAAAGTTATTTGGATCACAAGAATGTATACATGAAACTCCTATTCAGAATACTTTAAAGCAGCTACTATATATCATTTTCTTATGCAGCTACCTCTATATAGAATATATACAAATAAATTTCAAGCCATCCAAAGGCAGTAAACTTAAGGCATAACATTGACATTTTATAACAAAAGCTAAAGTGTTAATGATACTATTTCTTCTATACCAGATATTAACTCTGTTTAGGATAATTGTAAATATAATTAGGAATCACACCATCAAACATTTTGATAGTTAATTGTTCTAGATATTATATATAACTATCATATTCATATCAAGAGGAATTTGATACAGCTCATATAACAACAGGTGAGATACACCTATGAACTGTAAGAAGAGATTAATGCAACTGAATGCTCTTTTATATGTTTTCAATTCCATGCAAATAATAACCTTTTCCCAAGCATGTTTTTAGTTTTTGTCCAGGGGGTCTCACATAACACTTTACCAACTTATCTGCTGTTGCTCAGAAATAGGTTTTAATAGAATTTGAGGGAGAAACTATAAGGATGAAAGAATATGGGAGATGAACAATAAAGCACTTTGAAAAACAAATCCATTGACTTTAATCAATGTACTGATGTGAGAGGTGGACACAGAAGTATAATACTGATCTTAAAATTCTCAAGCCAGAAATTGAAAGAATCTAGTATTTTGGCTTTTTGATTGGGATACTCAATAGGTTTTAGAGCTGTTCAAAGAGATACTTCATAAGATGTATTGGCATGAGAGAAATATTCCTCTCAAAGTATTAAAGAGCTGCTTCTGCTTTTCCAGAAGGCTCAGAAGGCTGCCTCAGCAGCCTTCCTGTACGTAAGTGTATGAACTCATCACTTTTTTTAAACATATCCCCAACTTGATCTAGAATCAGATCTTTAGATATCAGTGAGAATTTCTAGGTAATAGCATAATTATTTTTTTAATTACATGATGAACCCTTTCCTGGTAAAATGAGAATGGAGAACAAAAAGGAAGTTTGATTTTCAGAACCATGCTGCTTGATTAAACAATCAAGACAGTGTGAATATTCAACCCTTGCCTTAAGCAGTTCTTTCAGTTAAACTTGTTTCCATAAATTGTTTATCTCACAGAGAAAAAGGAACAGCAGTTTTAATTGGGAACAGCATATGGGGGAGAATTAAAATTATTGACTACACATATATTTAAAATAAAATAGTATAAATAATCTTTTTCAAGTCAAATTAATTTCCTATTGTAATTATCATCTATGTGGTTTTTTTTATAACAATAGAGAAATTATTTGCCTTTTTCTTCTAAAACATTTTCTTTTACTTTCCAGTTTAGCCTATAGCTTTGATACTGATTCCTGGTATTGTCTCATCCAAAAACAAACAAATCCAACCCTCATTTTTTTACAAATACTGTACAATCAAGATCAACAGGTATCTGTCAAATTTTAAAATATGAATGATAAAATCTCTTTAGTAATAGACTTGCTGCTTCTGTTAAGAGTTTGATAGCAACATAAATTTAACCTCACTGACAACACAAAGAGAATTCCATAGTGCTTCTCTAGGCATAACACAAATTACCAATGTTTGTTGGAAAAAATAGCAAGTAAGAAAAACCAAAATATGTTTTGGCTATCTGCCAAAGGAATCACTGTGCAGAAGTGATTTCCAATCCAGGGGCTCTCCTGGATATGCTGCTCAAGCTTGAGCAACAAGTGGAACCAATGTCTAGGAGAGCATTTGTACAATTGCATCTTTTACACCAGTTGGAATTCTTTCTGAATCTGGAATAATTGCATAAAGTCACTCAGGCATTCATCAGTTCACAAGTAGACTCCTGCAATTTGTTCTATATGGAGCTACCCTTGAAAATCATCTGGAAACTTACACTGTTTTAACACACAGCAGCTCTAGTAGTGATAGGCATCTGTACATTTTGCCCACATAATATATTTAGTTCAGGAGCTGCATTGGCTGCCAGTCAGCTTCTCAGATCAGTTCAAGGTTATGGTTATCCTTTTAAAGCCTAACACAGCTATGATGTTGGTTATCTTCAGGACTACTTGCTCTAAGATCCAATGACCTGCTGAGAGTCCTATTTTAATAAGCAAGATGAATTTGCAAAGACCTTGAAGTAAGCATTCTCAGTGGTGGCACACCTCCTGTGGAATAACTTGTCCTTGTATATATAAATCATCAACTTCTTAAGAGCTTCTATAAGAAGTAAAAATCTGGTTCTAGGAATGAGCATTTGGAGGATGTAAAATTTGGAATCTGCTGCACTGGATTATGCTAATATATTTGTTCTGTTGTTTAATCCTCATTTTTGCCACCCAGAGCCATTTTGAGTAAAGCAGCATTAGAAATGTCAGCAAATAAATAAAGGAATAAATGTGCTGGTTTTGATGGGGAAATTCCAAATAATGAGTCTATAGTATTATTTTCCTGAACACAGAACTTAATACAGCTCACAGTAAATATAGAATTGATCCATGAATACCCTTCACTATCTATCTATAATATAGCTGTTTTTTTAAAATTCCATTGGGAATTTCATTTTTATTCTTTTCTGTTCCCAGAAAAGTAAAACTGCAGAAAATGATAAATTAAAAATTAAAATTTCACAAAGTTACAAATAATTTAAAATAATTTACCAAAAGCAATCAATGTCTTCTCTATACATTTCAGTGCAAAAGAGCAATCTTATTAAATCACTAGAAGTGCTGAAGGAGCTATTAAACATTAGCAGACAGTTGTCCTCTCAAAATGTCAACTGTTAAAACAACTGACACAGGAAAAAAGTTCTGATCTGGGCAGCTATTTATTCTGCTCTGTATTAGACACAATTATATAAACCCTTTAGTTCTATGACAACAACACTTTCAAAGTGTTACAAAAATGCTTGGCTGCAGCTAAAAACAACACATCTAGTCTGATTTCCAGTTATTTTCCACATACAAAAGTACTTTATTAGAGGCAGATCCATTTTAATTGTAGCTGCTATTACCCAGTCAGTGTGATTTTATTTCTGTTAATGTAGCTAAGTTTTGTTGTACTCTTGTAAAATACATCATACAGTGGTGCCTCACAAGACGAGATTAATCTGTTCCGGAAGAACGCTCTTAGCATGAAATGCTCATAAAGAGAAACGCTGTTTCCCATAGGAAACAATGGAAAGTCAGATAATCCGTTCCACGCCCCAAAAAATATTCACCAAAAAATCATTTTCA
>JANHZU010002007.1:66340-80300 GCA_032468055.1 Acrochordus granulatus | reverse complement strand
TAGTCACCTCCCAAATGGATTATTGCAATGGGTTCTGTATGAGGCTTCTCTTCCAGAAGACCATCTGGAAGGTGCAACTCTTCCAGAATGCAGGGTGTGAGCAGTTATGGGCATACCTTGGTACACTCATATTACACCTCTATTTCTTGAGCTGCACTGGCTCCCAATGTGCTTCCAAGTGTAAGTCAAATTGCTGATAAATAAAGTCCATATGGCATGCGACCAAGTTATTTTTGGGATTGCCCCTCTCTCCAATTGCTTCTACCAATCCCATAATGTCCAATAAGAGAGCCATGCTGCAATTTCAGTTGATGAAAAACTGTCACCTTATGGGACCCAGAAAATGGCCCTTTTCTGTGGCAGTCCCTGCCGTTTGGAACTACATAACTCTGAAGGTAAATTGGCCTCATGTCTGCCAGCTTTTCTGAAGGCTTTAAAGGTCTAAGTGTTGTATTTTGGATATATTTTTATTATATTATGTATTGCTATTTACTATTTATTTTTTGTTGTTGCTGTTTTTATGTGCTGTTAATTGCCTAGAATTGCTGTGGTGAGCTGGGCAGCCATACAAAACAGACAAATAAATAAAAAGAAAATACAGGTAAAAGAAAATGAATGCCTGAATCTGAATTAAAACTATCATTCAAGTATCATGTAGACATGTATGCTTATAATTCTGCCAGAGTAATTTGTTATTCTTTTCTTCTAGGACCTGATATATGTGGAGAATATAAAAAGATAGTGCAAGTTATTTTAAACTATAAAGATGACTACTATTTTATAAAAAAAAATATTACATGTGAGGTAAGATCATTGCTCTACAGTGAATAATATTTAATCTAGTTTGCTGCAATTTTTAGCCTTATTGTTTGGGAGGTTTTTGACTAATTCTAGATAAATCTTTGTAAGTTATTTCAAATGTCAGAAACTAACAGCAAGTCATCTGGAAAATTAGCAAATATTTACTGTTAATAATCCTCATTTTAATGTATAAATAATTATTAAGTATTTGCATGTAGCAAGAGATTTGGTGATTCTTTCCACAATTACCATCTTTCTGGGCATTGCACTGATAGAATGGATCACCCCAGCAGCAGACATTATGTTTTAGGCCTTATGAAATTCAATTAGCAAAACACTGGAAAAAGATTCCCTATTATTCTGTAATAATATTTATTTGGTTTTTTTTCCAAGACGGATGACTTTACTCACCTCTACACTCTAATTCTACGTCCTGATTTAACTTATGCAGTGAAGATAGATAATTACGTGGTTGAGGCTGGTCATTTAGAAGATGATTGGGATTTCCTGCCTCCTAGGAAGATAATAGATGCTGATCTGCCAAGACCTGAATATTGGGATGAAAGGGAAACTATTGAAGATCCCATGGATAAAAAACCAGATGTATAATTGCACTTTGACCTGAATGTTTTCACAGTCTATATCAATTTTCCTGTTTTCACTGATAGTCTCTTATTGCATACATTGAAACCAGTGATGAGGCACTTGTTTATCTGATTCTTAATTATTATAACAATATATGATCCATACTTCTTTTTTTTGTAAGAGTTTATATTTTAAAGAGCGCTTCTTAGAACAAATTTAGTTGTGGTAGGAATTAGGACTAGACTTTAAAATCACTATTGAATCTTAGCAATAGAATTTGACTAGTATTTAACATTCTAGACTCACAAAAATTGAAAACTGAATTATAGAAGAGACTTATTTATAAAGCCTTCATACCATTTTTTTTGCTCTCTCATCTCAATTATGATAGTACTGATTATATAAATTATCTGTAAATAGCTATAGACAGGCTATGATGGAATTATTTACCCTTTCTGTCTGCAGACTTTATGTACAAATCTAAATTACATTTGATAGAGTTATACAGTTGCTAAGCAGGTTATCTGATGAGCCTCAAATAACAATTCAGTGAACTGCTGAATATTCTGGAGCATATCTTTATAAATAAGAAAGTCAACATATATAAGTTCATTCAAAAACACTCAATGAATGATTGAGTTATATTAATTACATGTGAAATTCAAAGGAATATAAAAGTTTGCTAGTAGCTGCTACTCTGCAGTCATAAAACTTCCATCTCAGGAAGAATTAATGGCTGGGTTTAAGCAAATATCTTTTGCAATATATTTTACTGGCAGTTTTCCTGTTTTAAGTATATTGAGATAATAAAATATTGCAGCTAATACATTTCAATAGATATTTGATGACAAAACACTGTACCTTGATCCTTGAGTGAATCAAAATTGTAAAATTATTGATGTAGTCATATAAACCATAGTCTGAAGAAATAATGTTTACTAATTTTCTTTTCCTGTCAAAATACATGTAGAAGCTAACTATTATGGTTAGTAATCTCAATGAATATTATTTTAGGATTGGGACCAACCAGAAAGAATTCCTGATCCTACTGTGATAAAGCCAGATGACTGGGATGAGGAGATGGATGGAGAATGGGAACCACCATTGATTCCAAATCCTGGATATAAAGTAAGAGTATTATCAGTGAAAGTAATAAAATACTGTAGTAACCTGGTGTTTTTTAATGTTGCTATGTAATTTAAACACTAATTAAACTAAGATACTGAATCTAGCTAATTTTATTATATAAATCATCATAGTCCTCATTAATCTTCATTTGTTCATTTTATTTACAAATTTACACTTTGCTTCATCAATCTTGACTCTTAACCTCCATTGATCATTCATGCTTTCTTGTAGACTTTTACAAGAACAATCTTCCAATCCTTGAGGCATCTCATGATGTGCCACTTCCAAACTTTATTCTAAATTGGTAGAATAACTGATATAACTGCTTTCCTATAGCTACTCTCATTTTTTACCTTCACTTCTTTGTATTGTATCTTATTCTGCTCTCTATCTCATTTGTATTTCCCTTTTTATGAGGAAAGTATTTTTATTGTACAGGTTCACATATGGACTTAAGCTATTATTTCTTTATCCATTATTTGATGAATAACCCACAGCTTGCTTATATGATAAGCTGTAAACCATGCTTTACAAAGTACAATAGCTAGATTCACCAAACTATCAAACTACATTTTGATATAGTATGCTGTGTATTTGCTGTTGACTATATTGCTATCTTGATTTATTACCTGTCATCCAAAATTACTTTCATTGGCTTCTTACCAAATTATTGTATAGATTTTATTTTCTTTATTTTTTATTTTCATTTCAAAATAATCACTTCTCAGATGTGACATAATTCTAGTTTTACCTTTCTTTCTATCTGCTTTTGGTTGACATTGCCTTCAACATTTTCTATTATGTTTTTTTTCCTGTTGTCATTTCCAGCATGTTAATAATCATAGATAGCATTATACAATATATTTTAAAAGTTTTAACCACATTTCAAATTATTTCCCCAAAATGTCAGTGGTATTTTTTTTTATTTCCATAGATTTTCAGCCTGTTTTACATACCTTGATTTAAGTGGGTTTGGAAAGTGATATTCAAACTTCTTTCACCTTTAGGGCATTTGGAAACCTCGTATAATTAAAAACCCCAATTATAATGGCATTTGGGTCCAGCCAGAAGTTGACAACCCTGAATACAAACCAGACCCTAATATTTACAAATATTTTAACATTAGTGTCATTGGCTTAGAAATTTTACAGGTATGTATATGACAAAGTTTGTAGAATGTATTTATTGTCAAATTATGAAGATAACTAACAATGAGCCCTGGATATATTCTGTATCATCATAGTAAGACAAAAGATTTCAGGTAGTCCTCAGCATATGACCATTCATTCAGCAACTATTCAAATTACAACAGTGCTGAACAAATGGTAGTGACAACTGGATCTTGGAATTCTGACTGTCCCAGCACCCTCATGGTCACATGATTGTGATCTAGGTGCTTGACAACTGATTCATAATTACAACCAATTGCAGTGTCCCATGATCACATGATTGCCATTTGCAACCTTCCCTACTGGCTTCCCCAGAAAGTAAATCGGTAAACCAGCAGGGAACATCACAAGTTGCTGGGGTAAATCTCCCCCACCCATGCATCCGCCTTTAGCCTCTCTTGCTTATGCCATACTGGCCACTTGGATACTTCTGCACAGCTTCCTTGTGCCTTGCCATGCCTCCCCTGCCTTCATGCACCAATGTTCCCTTCCCAAACCTCACTGCATCTCGCACATCACCATGTACCCCTATGCACTTTTCCCAAGCCTCAGTGTACTTTCCTCACACTCTTATGCACCTTCCCTGAGCTTTGCCGCGCCTCCCTTGTATACCCTCCCTAACCCTCAGTGTGCCTCCTCACCCTCATGCACCCTCCCCAGTTCTCATTGTACCTCTCTCACAAATCCCCATACACCCTTCCTGACCCTCACCACACCTCCTTCACACCCTTGCGTACCCTTCCTGTGTTTCCCTCACATCTTTCACTGTGTTCTGTCCTAGACTAAGCACACACAAATACATGGTTTTGTTCCCTTTACTTAACAAGGCTTGCAAACATAGAAACTTGCAGGATAGAGACAATTTTTCCCCAAAGTTCAGCAAGCTGGTCTTCCAAGAGTTCCAATTCAAAGGACAAGCCAGAGAGTAAATAATCAGGCAGAGTCTAAGAGTCAAAGCTTGTAGCAGATTGGTTGGATAATGCAGGTTCAAAGTCAGGGTTGCAAGTTTCACAAGTCCAGGCGCATGGAGTGGGAGTTAATGGGCGGTTGTCTTCAATGGGTGCTCATGCTTGCTGTGCCTTTTTAATACAAGTAGCCTCGGTATAGCTCATTTATGAGGGCAAGACCTCGTCAGCATGAACAGTCTTGCAGAGTGTCTTTGCTCTACTTTCTTTGCAGCCTGCAGAGCTCTTGTATTGGGAGGTGGCGATAATTCCAAGCCCTCATCTTTGGAGAGTGAGGCACTTGTGTTTGCTGGTTAGTCAGATGGCAATCTGTCCAGTGGCGCTTGAGTTAGCTGCTCATAATCTGCCAGCACATCTGGAGCTGGCTCCAGAATTGGCTACTCATAATCAGTCCCCTTCTCTGACTCCAAATCTGAGCCCATCATGACATCATGTCTCCTTCATATACCTCTACACATACCCTCCCTGACACTTTCTATACGTTCTTCAGATTCTCACATTCTCCCACACACTCGCCCCCACTTGGCACCAGCCCCTTATCTGCCTGCTGGTCTGCTTGCAAACTACCTATGACTTGCAAGTTTCCTATTGCCTTCTCACTGACTTGTGGGAAGCTGGTAGGAAGTTGCCTCGCATAATGACTGTGAGATTCAGTTAGCAATGGTAACCGGAACAGCTAAAAATGCAGTTGTGCTTTATGACTACATCACTCAAATTCCAGTCCCATTTGCCATCATAAGCCAAGGACAATCCATACTTTTGCTTGCCTAGAAAAGATTAAGGACCCTATTTTATTTTGAAAACAGTATATGTACTTTATTTTATAGTTGTGACATTTTAGTTATCAAATCCATCCACTGGTTAGTGTAGGAATTCAGATTAAAGTACCCCAGACAGGTGTCAGCTTGAACATAAGTGAATGAGAATTTATCCATTCTTCAAATAATTGGCTCCAGTATTGAATTGTTCTGAATGTTAGGAAATATTTTTTCTAACAGAATCTATCTTCTTATAAATTAAATCCATTATTCTGTATTCTGGTAATGCAGAGAACAGATCTTGAACTTCTATATCACATCCTTACAGATAAATAAAGAGTGCCATCAAATCCCTTCTTAGTCTTTTCAAAGCTAACTATTCCTAGTTCCTTCAATACAAGATTGTATATAATTAAGGGACTAAATAATTCTGTCATTTGTTTATTTCAACAGGGAAAATCTGGTACAATATTTGATAATTTTCTTATTACAAATGATGAACAATATGCTGAAGATGCTGGAAATGAAATGTGGGGTGTTACATATGTAAGTAATATATATTTATTACAACATTTAAATTGCTCCTCCATATTTATGAATATCAGACATTATACAAATATCATTAAAATAAAGCATAATGTATTATTCTATCAAAAGCACATTGTCCTAAAAAAATAGAAGGCTACAAATGCAGTAGAAGAAACTTACATTGATTTGTGTTCAGATCTAATCATAATGCCTAATCTTTCTTAATTTCCATATGTTCTGTGTTTGTATGAATGCATTTTCCAAATAAAAACAACTTTAAACAATATTTAACATTTTCAACATTTCACCTGTTGACACTCGGTGCAATTGCTTACATAATCAAAAAGTTCAGTGATTATCGAATGTTGCAGGTAGAAACAGAAAATGAGGTTGAAGGGAAAAGCAAGCATGACAAAGTAATTGGAATAGTGAATGGTCTTCCTATCACAACATTTTGTTGCTGTATTATTTTGTTAAGTAATCTATTATTGTCTATATGACAAAGTATTGAATGCAATAGGGCAAAATGCCCTTTTAGACATTTATCTGAATGTGTACTAGCATGAAACACTGGAGAGTAGATTTGTGCAAATTAGTTCTACCATGTTGTCCTCCTCCTCCTCTGTTTTGTCCTTTGTTTTCCCCATCTTGTTTGGAGTGAAAAAAATGTAAATGTAAAGTTTGAACCTGGATATAGCCATATGTATGAATCCATTTAGATTGTGTGGAGAACTAGCTTGGTTCTGTTGAGGAATAAGCAATTATGTACACAATAGTTTTTACTGCATTATCTATCTCCCACTACAGTGATCATAGATTACTTTCATTCGTTACAGATGGGACTTTGAAAAAAATAGATTACTTGGGTAGAAATATGGTTGGAACAGAAAAAGAGAAGATAAACTATTTTAACTATATTACGCTTTACCTATATATTATATAGCTGTACTTCAAAAAACTTCTTGCTCATTGTTGTTTTTGTAACATCACAACATAAGCAGCATAGCTTACTTTATGAACAATGGACCAAAAAGCAGGAAAGTATGTGAAAGTCTAATCAAGCTATGTTATGAACTGTTGGAATTATATATATATATATATATATATATATAAAAGTATATATATATAAGTAGAAATATACAACTTTTCTCTAGACTGTTAAATGTTTAGATAGCATGCAAACTCTAAAACCCAAAAAATGCTAGTCAAGTTCAGAATATTTCCCCTGGCTTATTCAGTATTAGTAAATGTAAGAAAATATCAATGGTGCTTACATTTATTTATTATATAATTTACATTTATTAGTAAATGTAAGAACTAATAATGGTATGGTATGGCTGATTCAGCACCACTGATATTTTCTTACATTTACTAATACTGAATAAGCCAGGGGAAATATTCTGAACTTGACTAGCATTATTTGGGTTTTAGAGTTTGCATGCTATCTAAACATTTAACAGTCTAGAGAAAAGTTGTATATTTCTACTTATAAAATTTGCTCACTGTAGCTATATTAGCTACATTACAGTATTACAAATTTTTGTAATTGTCGTTGCTGTCAATGTTATTCAGAAATGATTATCAAAATTATAATGAGATTTCAGTTTTTAATTTTAAAACATTCTGTTAAAGATAGAACTGTGTATAATGACAGAAATTAGGTATCACAATGATTTGAAGTTTTAAGTTTATTAATCACATATAATTTCTTCTTATAAACAGGAGAGAGAATGGAGACGACGGGAAGGACAAGATGCAGCATTTAAAAACATTAAGGAAGAGGAGCCAAAACCAAAAGAGATCAAGAAGAAAGAAAAGCAAAAAGATACCAGTCTCAAAGATGAACTCTGATCATCCAAACTGTTGCATAATTACTGCCTCAATTTATTCACCATTGGGTAGTATTGGCCTTGTTTTCTAAATTTTACCCAAAATGCAGTGGTGATATGAAAACCTGACAATTTTTGTATACTAGGTGGCTGTTGATGACCCCAGAAATAATGTATAGGTTTATATAATTTGCTTTAAACATATAAATCTCTGTAAAATTACACTCTATTATTATTCAGAAAAAGAACATTTGCTGAGATCATATAGATGGAGGAACTTATACACTGCAGAGATGTAAGTCACATAAATCCACTCATTGATCACTAAAATACTGAATTGAAAAGGAAAGTAACTTTTTTCAAATGTCCATAGATAATCTGAAATCTGAACTGAGCTACTATAATCATAAATACAAGGAGACCTTGTCTATTATCTGTTAATTGTGTCCAGATTGCATGAGGAAATGCTGTGTAAAAAAACATCCTGCTGCTTGATGATTTTCTGATTTTTCTTGTGTTTTTTTGGCTTGAAAAGGAAATAGAAATAGGTCATGAGAGACACATCTGAATCAGCCATACCATACCATTGAATCAGAACAAAGACCTGTAATTGTTAGCAAAAAGTATAGAGTCATAAAATTGTCAAATTGGAAAGTACCGCAAGGGTCATCTACTCCAATCCTCTGCAACGTGCAAGACAACTAATTGAAATATGTCCAGCCTCTTTTTAAAAACTTCTAGGTTTGGAGAATCCATAGTCTTTATAGGTAAACTGCTTTTGCCTTCCTCTCATTCATTCCATCAGAAGTCTTTCCCAAAAAAAATAATCTAGGCCTGATACACCATGCCATTTAAGGTTTACAAAAACTGGAATTGTTAAATTTGATTTAAAATCCCTTAAACTTAAAATGGCTTTGAAATTTGAAGCTCAATCTCTTATTAATGAATCTTATGTGATGGAAGAACCTAAGGTGTTGCAATATGCATCCTTGTTAACTTCTTTGTCATTTAACATGGTAGATAACAGAATTCATTCTGATTCAGGTGTGTAGCTTACTGTAAAATATTTCATACCACCATTTCTTTCATGCTTACTTCTTCCTGAACTCTTGGGAAAAACTGGTAGCTGCCACTACAGTATATGTAATTGAAAGCTCTCCCTATATTTATACATAAGAATAGGTTTCTAATGTCATCAACAAGCAGTGTCTCCAGTACTGCATGACTGTGAACTCCTTAGTGCTCTCTGCACCTGATTGCATTCTTGCAGACATTTCATTATCCAACTAGATAAGTAGGTAACATCATCAGTCAACATCATCACTGATGAATTTAGCTAATTGGATAATGAAATACTATATCTGCAAGAAAACAAGCTCAGAGAGCAGCTAGGACCTCACAGTTTAATCCTGAGCTACAAATATTCTCTTCTATTGCCTGATTATAATTTATTCTTGGGTTTCTTCTTCCAATGATTTTTTTATAATTTCCAGTCTATCCATCCAATCATTTCCAACAAGTCTTATAAATAAAGAAAAGCCACAAACCCAAATAAGGCTTGTTCATCTCCATTTACAAAGTGTCTAGCAGCTGATGAGGCAGAAGAAAAAACATTTTTCATATTATACCAAGAATTATTGTAAGACTGATAGTCTACAGTGAGTAGGTGGTGGCATTTCTCTGAGAGTATGAAGAATCATCGGCCATTGAAAGAGGGAGTGGTATAACCTCTCTTAAGGAAACCACCTCTTTCTGTTCCAGTCATTCTTGCAACTTTTACCCAGTACCCAACCTTCCTTTTCTGGGAAAATTGTTAGAGAATCTTGGAAATCAGCTTCTGTACAGAAGATCTTAATTTAAATAATCTAAAACTCTTTCAATCTGGATTCTGGCCTGGGCATGACAATACACATGTATCACTAGGGTAGTGGGTTTCTATGAGGACCTTGAAAGTAAGAATATGCTCTTCTAGTTCTATTTACTTCTTATTGTTTACTTCTTAATATTTTTTACCTCTTATTTCTTAGTTCTCAGCAGCTTTTTACTACCAAGCATGGTACAAACAGGCTGAATCCTAGCATGAAAGTGTTACTGTTTGTCCAGGACTATTTTGATTTATTGACAGCCCCAGCAATTGTTTGGACAGGACTATACTCCCACTGAAGAAGCAGATCTGCAATTTACAAGCACTTGTGGCTTATGGGTCCTACTAGAACAGCAAGTGGAAGCCATGGTTGGAGGGGCTTTGACCATTTTATGTGGATCCACTAATTGAAACCCATCCTGGACTATGAAATTCTGATGATATATTAACTCATGTCATAATTACACATACTTAGACTATTGTAATATACTCTGTAGTGGGCTACCTCTTATGATAATCAAGAATCTACAATTTGTGCATAATATAACAGGATGCCAGAATGTGAGAGTCACTGCTGAACATGATTCTCAGTTGCTGCATTGCCTACCAATAGATTTCTGAGGTCAAGTTAAAAGACTGGATTTGACCTAATAAAACCATGGTTTGCCTCCAGGACACCTCAAAAACTAACTTTTTCAGGTGGAATCAATCCATCCTGTCTATGCAAGCTACTTAGGGTCCTGTCTGCACTAAACATGAAATTGAATGGACCCAAAGGCAAATCTTTATTTGATCTTCCTTACTATGGAACACTGTTTGTATCCATGTGCTTCTTGGCTACTTAATACCTCCCAGGAGAAGATGTGCTTGGATCCAAATGGTTCAAAGGAAGTGGTCCATCCCTACCAACCAGTCTCCAACGTTCCCTCTTTGCAGAAGCTTGTTGAGAAGGTGATTGGCCTGCAACTTCACAGAACCCTGGAGAAATGGGTCATTTTGACATCTTCCAGTTAGGTTTAAGATGATACTAAGATGATTTTCACTGCACTTGTGGATGACTTATGGAAGAACTGATTTTGCAGTAATGCATCTGTCCTGTCCTGGCCCTTGTTGATGTCTTAGAGGCCTTCAATAATTGTATCCTTCTCAACTGACTTGGAGGATTAGGAGGGGGATCACAATGTTATGGTAGTTTTCCTTCCTTTATGACCAGTTCTAGTTGTAGGGGAAGAGATCTAACCCTAGACACTTGTGAGATACCTTGGATTCAATTCTTCCCATACTTATTTAAAAACATCTAAATGAAGCCATTAAGTGATGTTATCAGTTGGAATATCAACCAAGCAATGCCATCAGGGTTCTGTCTTCAAGTCTGGAGATTATCAGAGTCTGGATGCAAAAGAAAAGATTCAGCTCTAATAAGGCCAAGTCATTGTGGATTTTGAGGCCACTTGGATCTACATATCTTCTGTTGTTAGTGCTGGATGAGATTTCACTATGCCAAAAAGAACTGGTACTCCATTTAGAAATCCCAGATTCACAGCTCCTGTTCAAAAAGCAGGACACAGTTGTAACCAGGAAAGCCTTTGCACAGATCTATCCGGGGTGCCAATACAAAATCAGATGCAGAGAAAAAGGAAGAAAGAGTGTCTTCCACCCACAATTTTGAAGCTAGTCCAAAAGAGTACCATATTAAAAGCTGCTGAGATCAAGAAGCACTAGGATAGATTCACCATCCACATCCTGGCTCCACCACAGATCATCAAGAAGCTTGACTAATGCTGCCTCCATACTAAACCCTGGCATGAAACCCAAATTAAATGGGTCCAAATAATCCACTTTGTCTTAAGTCTCTGGAGTTGAAGCCCAACTACCCTCTCTACCAACCCCCCTAAAAAGGGAAGGTTAGAGACTGGACAGTAGTTGACCAGGACCGATGAAGCACCACAACCTCCTTTGAGACTAATGGAACTACCTTCTTGTTCAAATATGCTGATGTCACCACATGAAATCAACCATAGGTCACCTTTCAGGCAGTTTTCACCATCTAGGAGGATGTAGATCTAACGAGCAGAGATTGCAAGATTGTGTAATTTGTCCACTTTCTCAGAAGTTACAAAATCAAAACTCACTCCAGATAAGTACACAGGTAGTTCTCAATTTACAACCACAAGTGGAATCAGAAACTTAAATGCTAAGCAAAACAGCTGTTGTGCCAGATTTTACAACTTTTTTGCCATGGTTATTATGTGAATCACTGCAGTTGTTAAGAGATCATGCAGTCATTAAGCAAATTCAGCTTCTCCCATGATCCCAGGACTACTGCAACTGAATACATGCTGGTAGCCAAGTACCCGAATTTGGATAAATTAAGTGCGAGGACTAATCATAAATCATTTTTAGTACTTTTGTAACTTCGAACATCACTAAAATGGTTGTAAGTTGAGAACTACCTATAGAAGGCCTTGTTCCAGCACCTCAACAGAAACTGATCAGTTAGTGTCAGGCTTGAAGGATTAGGCTCACTTGGTTCAGTTCTAATCTACAGGTTTATTGAAGCACCAAGGTCACAAGAATTTTTCCAACTGCCTGCCAAGCACCTGGACTCCCCAGATAAGACTAACAGTCTTCACAAGGGTTTGAACTTTTGGCATTTGTGCATGTGTAGTGACTCCAAACTGATCCCCCTCTTCACTTTGGCTTCACCCTTCCTTCTCCCACAGTTAGAGTTCAACTTTGGACAGATGTAAGTGACTTTATCTACCAAATGGCATAACTATTTCTCACAGCATCCCTGGAGACGATCCTATGGCTCATCCTTATCAACAGGAGTGGATTGCCCAGAAAGCTACCAGCAAACATAGCAGAAGCAGAAAAATTTTGCTGCCGTATTATCACCATGATGTGATTTCTAATATGGATTATTTTCTTCCTCAATTGGATTCATTCTTCATCTTCCTCCAACAATATTCCTGGCATCTCTTCATGTGATTCCTTTCTGGAACTGCTCACAAAACTGAGGCAGGGTTGGTGAGCAGAAAAGTAATCAGAAAGGGATCTGACTTGAATGAGAAACTGATGACTACGTCCTCCAAAACCAGATCACATCTCAACTGCCCTGAGACAAAAATCAGGAAATGTGAGACCTCCAGTATGCATCAGGCCCTGATGACTTGAGACAAACCCATGGTTGCCATAGAGGCCATGAACTCCTAAGTCATTCCAGGCTTAACATCATCAGGTGGCAAATTGAAATCCCTGAGTACCACAAGCCTTGGGATCTCAGTATGCTTGTTAGTTCCCTAAAGACTGACTTGCTGAGATATTTACAAATTTGGAGCTCAGATGGCTCTCCTTCATAATCTCTCTCTTCTCCATCACTTAAATGTTATAGAAAACATAAGCCAGCAAAGAACAATTAATGGGGGGGCAGCAAGCACTAGCATAATTTTTCAAGATAATAGCTTCTTAGACCCCAGCCATTTCCCATCCATTAATGATTTTGACTTCCTGCAGGAAACAGCTTGGTGATATATTTTTATGGAAATATCATCCAATTTGAATGAGTGGTTAAATTGGTTGTAGTCTATCTCAATATTCCAAGACAGAACATATACTATAGATTATTCTTCTTTAAAATAACCAACTTAATTGTTTTTCAGTAAGCAATGGTCTCTTTTTTGTGCTTAAACAAAGTTGTGTTTACTAGGACTGGTTCTTCGACATGCTTAGAAGAGACCCATTGATTCTAAAACACATCAGTCATTCATAAAGAAGACGTCAATTTTTTATATCAATAATTAGTGGATAAGAAACAGTTTGAAACAAATTGTAAAAAGGCAGATCTCAACTTCTTATGCTTACTGAAATATAGCATTAAGCTGGCATGTTTGTTATTATTCCTTATGCAGTAGTATCATTTCAGGTCAAGTTCTATTTTCTTCAGAGTACAGTGGAACCTTACAAGACGAGCACCTCACAAGTCGAGATTTTCACAAGACGAGCAAAAAATTATAGACTAGTGGCGACTCACAAGACAAGCGAACTTCATGTGATAACTTACGTGTCATCAGTCAGCGTGCTCTGTATTTCCCATTCAGGCAGCAACCATGTGAGAGTTCTGCCAACCCTGCCACATGCAGTTTTTTCCATTACTTTCTGTGTACTGTACTATGAGACGTTGCTGAGGGAAAAGGCCCTTTTGCCTCTAGTGGCGGTGGCAGCAGATCCTCCAAGCCAGCAGGGGGCACCAGACAGCAGCCAGCCTAGCAGCAGCAGAGGCCAGAATCAGCCGTGAAGCAGATCCCTAAGTGCTGGTTAGTTTGTTCTATTT
>JANHZU010002007.1:0-11164 GCA_032468055.1 Acrochordus granulatus | reverse complement strand
CAGGGATACTGGAGTGGGTTGCCATTTCCTTCTCCAGTGGAGTCCTGTAGCTCATTTTCCACTCGATGTCCAGGATCACCTATAACATCTAGCACGGTCCTTGTTAACCCGGGTGACGACCGAGCTTGTCCACATTAATTTACTTCTCATATTTTTATAGGTGGGAGACACTTTTTGTTTGGCTCCTCTGATGAGACCTGTCCAGTGTGGTTGAACCTCTGGCAGAGCTCTCATCTTCTTCAGAAGATGTGGTTGTTCAGAATCTTCAGAAGATGTGGTTGGCCCCCCAACCACAGCAAGGTGGTGCCTCACTGGGGGGAAGTATTTCATCTCTATGGCCAATCAGGCTGCTTCTTAACATTGTTCTGAAAGGGTGCTAAATATATGACTAAAAATAGTGCAGTGTACAAGTCCAAAGGAGGAACCTGTTGAAGCAAGGAGCTGTTTATAATTAATATGTTACACCCTTAAATTAGTACTGCAACAGAACAGCAGACTTGACAGCAAGTCCAGTTCTGTTCCTACAGCTGACAGCAAGTAGAAATAGTTTATGGATGGCCAAACACCCAGAACTGAGTTGGTAAAATGGCAGTGCCCCCCATAAAACTAATAATAACATTTAAGACAACATGAAACTAGTTTTTGGGAGAAGCAGTGGCAAACCAGTAATGTTCCCAGTATTAACATAACCAGCAACACATAAGTCGGTGAACCTGATTCTCTTGTTTTAAATTAATCTTCTGTGTAGTTCTTCTAAGAGAGCATTACAAGATCTACTGCTTTCAGAGCCCCAAATCCATGTTTGAAAAACAGTCTAACGTTCTTTCAAAATAATGCAAAACTCATGTTTATAAGGCACCAGAATAATACCTGAGAAGTGCTTCAGAAATTGTTGGTCAGGCATTATGTAGACATAATGCTGTGAAAGTCTGTGATAGCCAGATGTTACTCTGTTTATGTTTTTTAATTATTTAATGCTAGGAATAATTAATAGAAGTTGGGCCAGCAGTTGCAATTGATACAATAGAGTGCTCTATAAGTTTTCTGTGTGTTTGTATTTTTAGTTAATTTTCATCAGATCACAATATCATCCTGGATGTAAGGGCTTTTAGCTCAAAGCTTCTGACCTACATAGCATTGAATGGGATATTACTGAAGTTTTAAGAAATTGAGGACTGTTAAAAGGATAATTGTTAAATGGATAATAGTCTTTATTTTGGAGTTCTGTTGTGATGCAAATATTTAAAATGATTCTATAGTTTTGATTGAAAATTACCTCAAGGAAACTTTATTTTGAAAGGCTGAAAAAATACTTCCATGAATTGCATTATTCCCACTAATTATGGTAATTAATATATAATTTCAATTCTATTAACATATTTTATCACAGTAAACATAGAAACAAGTCCAAGGGAGTAAACAAATAAAAAACTGATGGATATGAAAATGAATTAGCATTTATAGTGCTATCAGTATGATATGGAAACGCTTGTGTTAAAGGAAATATACTTTAGGGATTGCTGTGATTAGCTTCAATTCAAGACCTCTTTAAGAATTACACAAGCTCATCTTTTGTTTCCCACTACAGTATATGATGTTCCCCAAAGAATAGCTAACTATGCTGAATCTAATGTAATTAAGTGTCTCAAATAATAGATGTTCCTTTCTTTTACTTAAGAGACTAATTTAATTAACATTTCACTGTATTGGTAGGTGTGTTAAATAGAACACTGAAGAATGCAAGGACACTAATCTCACTGCTACTTCAAATTAAGGGGTGATACATGAAAGAAATGGAACATCCCTTTGGGGACAACAAATTACTGAATAAATTACATGAACGGCATCTTTTGGACTCTTTAAAAAGATTCATAGAGGGAAAAATAGGATTAATAGAGAAGAAGAGGGAACACTTAAAATAGAGAGAAGAAAATCTGGACAGGTTTTGGTTTTATTAAACCTGGACATTAGTTTTTGTTGTTATATTCTTTGTGGCTGGTGGCCTAGTTTCTATTTTTATCATGTAAATATCTAGATGTTCATATGTCAGTGCAATGAATTATGCAATTCTTGTGAGTAATGTATTAGCAAATGAATATATTAGCAAACCAATGAAAGAGAATGATAGACAAGAAAATACTGCCGCATGTTTCTGAGAATGGCCTAGATTATCCATTGTGATTCAATATGGAAGACATACAGAAATTAAGAGGTCTATGTAAGATACAGAAATTTAAAAAAGAGCATTTACAGATAGCAGGATGCTGAGGAGTTGCCTACCTGGTGTAAAATTGAGGTTTTTAACTACTCTGACGATGAGCCTTTTTCATCCAAAAGCTCAGAATAAAAGTTTGAAAGTTCTGGAGACCATTTCTTCTTTGGCGTTTCAGCATAATCCTGGAACACAGATATTTGCACACATTATCAAAGAGCATTTAAGAAAAAATGAAAATTAATAAATTGAGCATGCTAAATTTAAACAAATATAACTAGAAAATCCTGTGGAGAAGACTTACTTTTAGCAATATCTAAAACCTTACCTCCTTTGTGCTTCTAAGAGGAACATAAACATGGCATTTTAGGTGCCAAGGTTTTTATGAAAGTGTCTGCCTTTCAGGATATGTTTGCAGGATGAAAAGAAATGGCTGTTTTGCTTTCAAGCCTGTTGTAAGAAAAATAATGAAAGAAAAAACATGAACTCTTCTTTAGGCATCATGCTCATGTTGAAAATGGTACCTGTAATATTTTGTTAGTAGATTATTTGAGCAGAATTTCAAAAAGTGAAAGTTTAGATAAGCTTATGTTTGGCTATTCAGGGGAGCCATTGTATCCTAAAATAGGGCTGAAATTTAATTTATAAAATAGGATATATTTTCCAGGCTTAGATAGCACTGCCTCTAATGATTCTGTACGCTTTTAAATACAAGCTTCTTTTCTTTGTTTGTTTACTTTTATGCCTTATGTATATACTGTATTTCTCCAACTTGTCTCCTATAGAAAAAAGGACAGCATGTATTATGCTCTGACATATGCTATCAGTTTGAAAATTCAGGCCATGATGTTCTTTGACTCCAGAGACATATTGAATGCTGGAAACACAATGAAAGAAGCTCAAGTTTTATGTCACAAATAAGTACATAAAATGCCATAACTATACAATTAATGCATAAGGTTTTTTTTTTTCTTCCATTCAGTCATGTCTGATACTTGAAGTGCCTGGAGAAGTCTCTGAAGTTTTTTTGGCAAAGTTTTTTGGAAGTAGTTTGATACTGTCTCCTTCCTAGGGCTGAGAGAAAGCAACTTCCCAAGATCACTCAGCTAGTTTTGTGTGGGACTAGACTTCACAGTCTCCCACTTTTTATCCTGGTACATTAATCATTATACTAAATTGGGTCTCTAAGATGCTATTACAATAACTTTAATTGGGAACATGCTTAAAAAGCTGAATGGACATTTTTAGGAGATTGCAAGTAGCATGCGTATATACATGCTATTTCCTTCCACATAAATGCCAGTATGAAAATTACAGAAAAGGATTAGAAAATAGTTAGCAAGCAAAATCAAAAATATTAGTAAGAAAGACTAAAAGGAAATATAACCTCATCTGGTGGACCCATAAATATTGATCTCTACTCCCCATCATAGCTCTTAAATATTACTTCAATATTGATAATATAAATATTTTGTAAAGTGTTACAAAGTGAAGAAAAGTGGCAAAACAAGCCAATTCCTAGGCGACTGAAGAAAAAGATATGTATGTGCTTTGACTTGAGTATAAACCTTTGTGTGCTTTTATTAAATACTAAATTCCAATTAATCAAATGGCATTTGTCTTCCAAGTAAATATACAATGTAGAGAATTAGCCTCTGAGGTTCATTTTCAATACAGTGGGAGTGGGGGGTAGGGATAAGAAACCTGGGATAAGAAACCTGCTGCTCTCTAGTATTTTAAACTAGGATTCCAGTTAGCACCAGTCATCATGCCCTAAAGTTGTAAGGAATCATAGATTCAATCAATTCAGAAAATATACAGTATTTCAGTTTTGGGAAAAGCTAAAGAATTTAGGCATTTAATATATTCTGTATTCCAGAATTTATGTTAATTATATTTCTGAATTATTTATTTAACTGCAGTTCTATAAGTACACTTTAAATCTTTAGCTTTGTAATTTTTCTTTAGGTATCAGAAAAAATCTTTTGTGGCAGATTCTTTCAACAGTTTAGTGCATAAACACAGTTTTGAGGAATTAGCTGAAGTTAAAGAAACAAAGCATTTGCACTTTTTTATTTTTGTTGATATAACTGACAAATACAATGCTGTAAGCTTCAGATATTGCATTATACAGTATATCTACCTAAATTTGGGAAACAGTTCCATATTTTATTTTAAGATGTCTGCATATGTGGGTAATATGCACTATGGGAAAAATTTGCTTGGGGTTATGATGGCAACTGAGATTGTTGGATTGCTGTTATTAAGCAATGTGGCCATGTGATGTTGTGCTTTATGACTGTATTGCTTAGCAATGGAAATTCCAGTCCCAATTGCTGTTGTAACTTGAGGACTACCTGTATGCATTTATCCAAAAGGATTGCTAGGCAAGAAAAGAAAATGGGAGTTTAGTGTAGAGCACTTGTTTTGCTTATAGGATTCCAGATTTTGTCTCCATGAAGAGATAGAAGAAGTGTTGTGAAATATTAATGAAATATGGGAAGTTTGCTTTAACAAAAATATATTAGCTGTGTACAGCAATTCTCAAGTATTTGAAATCCATAAAGTAAAACAAAATATGGGTCAAAAATTTAAAAAAAAGAAAAACTGAATGCCCTCTAAAACAAATAGGTGATAAGAAATAAAGGGGAACCCTATCCCCCTATCAACTGGGATAGCTATAGTACAGCTAGATTGTGATGGCCTAGGGAAGGAGATAGCTCAACTTAATTTCGTACCATTGCCAGATTGGTTAACTTTACTGTTTTATCACCAGTCCATACCATTAAGTATTCCTTGTTTTCCCTCCAGCTCTTGTAAGCTGGTGAACATCTGTTAGCATCAGATTCTACAGACTATGAACATCTTGTTCTCAGGATATCTTGATTTTCAGCTGTGTCTCTTTGTGAGATTTTCAGAATATAAAATAATATAAGAAAATGTAATAGAGTTTTCTTTTAAAATGTCTTGGGTAATTTTTTTATTGAAAAGAAAGAAGTGTTATCACCAGGCAGTCCTCAGGCCAACTGAACCAAGGATGTGATAACTAAAAAGGATTTTATTTCTTATCACTTGCTATTCTCTGAAGATGGCCTCTTAACATTTTAAAGTGGCAATATGTGGTTCTTCAGTTTCTTGTTTGTGAAACACTTTTTTTTACACCCTGGGCAACAGTAGCATTGATAATAATTATATAGAGACATAAATTTTGAAACATTTCCTTTTTATTTTTCTAGAGGAAATCCATGAAGAAATTTGTTATGCTGAATGCTTGCTTCAGAGAGCACCTTTACATTTCCTCTAGGTAAGGGTGTTGCTTCAGGACTCAGTGTTGTGAATGCAGTCATGAGATTGTGAGAGCTGGCAAGAGATGTTATGATCTGTGAGTTTTGTTTTAAGTACTTATTTCATAGCTTACAATTTTTGTGATATTTTGAATGCAACTAATAGGCAATTATGGGAATTGCATGTTTTAGTTTCTAGGCTTTGTAATTGGGTCCATTTAATGGAATTGGCATTAGTTCATTTGAAGGAAAATCCCAGTCCTGTCCAGGCTAGCCTTTTTTTTTATTGTGATGTCTCCCTCCCTCCCAAGGTATACAGTACAACTGCCCATTGTGCTGCTGCAGAACTTGTCTCTTGTTCAAATATCTTCTTTCTTTGTAACTCTTTTTTTGTTTGCAGGATACAAGGAAATATATACTGAACTGTTGAGGCAGTGTATAAAAAAGAGGTGTATTTGAGATATAAGAGAAAGAGAGGGAAGGCCATTACTGTTTTTGTAGGATTTGGGAGAAACTGGATAATACCTTTTGTTGAAAAAAAACTGAACCATAAAAAGATGGATGCAAAAAGATGTATGCGTGAGAGAGAGAGAGAAGAAGAGGAGAAGAAATCTTGGAGCTTTGAAAGCCAAGAATAAGTTGTAATTCTAGGGTTCTGTAAGTGAACTAGCATCTCATATTTACAGATGGTATTTCTGAGCTTATTATAAAGCCCATGACCAAGGTCAGTACAAGGGACCTTTCATCCTTAAAATCTATGGTGGTAACTGCAAGCCCAAAGAATACCTGGTTTTCAAATGAAAAATTTAAACCAAAAGATCCAGTAATCCCAGTTATCTACAACATACAGTATAAGAACTGTAACAGCCACAAAGTAAGACAAACAGGCAGAAGACTAGCATAGCCCATCCATGAACACCAACTAGCAATCAGAAAACATGATGAAAACTCCTTAATTGCACAACACAGACTTCACCATAGTTTCAACTGGGAAACTGATCATCCTAGATGAAGCTAAGTCCAAAAATGCTAGAGAATTCCTGGAAGACTGGCACTCAGACAAATCAGCCATCAACAAGCTCATAGAGATAAATAACATCTAAATACTATTCAAAAGAGACAACCAAAAAGCTAGAACAAAAACAAAAAGATCAAAACATCTCCTTGCCAGTAATTAACACCTAGATAAGCAGAAATTGAATCAAGATTAACACTTGCCAACAATCAAGTAGTAAGCAGCATCTCAGTCAAGGAACTATCAACTCAGACAAACAAAGAGTAAACAACAACCTAATCAAGGAACCAGCAAGCACACTCCCACCAACACTGTCAGGGCATTTCTCTGCGGAAATGAAAATCTTGCTAGAGGCTTTGCATCACGCTAGCTTTCAATTCATTTCAAAATTGAAATACTCCATGCATTTTCTAAGTCAGATGACAGAGAACCCAGTATGTGTAAAGGAAGGTGTCTATGTATTGGTGCCACATGCCCATGTTTAAGACCCAAAATTAATTATTACTAGTGGCCCTTAATAATTGCTATGAGTGTAAACAAGTTGTACAATTGCTTTTATGTTTATTGCTTACAATGAGATATTTTGCTCTGCTAGACAATTGGAAAATCCAATGAAATCTCCCAGTTATGTTAAAGGAGAAAATCACCCCTATTTTGAAGGTGCTGTAAAGCTGGGAATTGGAGCATTTAATCTGTTATGTACTGAATTTCTAAATAAATAAATATTTAAATGGAATTATTTTAACTTTGTGCTAATTATTCTGATGCTAATATCATGCACAGCACTGGCAAATAGTCCTTCATAATATAATTCAGGGCAATGGCTCTTACATATGAACTCTTTAGTTTGGAATTGTCCCACCACAGATACCTATCATATGTCAAGAATATATAGAACTGGTATAGATATTCCCTACATTAAATAATAAACTCATCTGAACAAAAGAAACTTCAAACTTAATTTGATTACTTTTCCAAGATCTGCTCAAACAATTCTGTGATAAAAAAGTTATCGATAATTGCAGTCATTCACAGGGAGTGTTCTGTACACTTGGATGAAGGATAGCTTTCAGTACTGAGTTTCCTCTCATACAGGAAGGAAACTTCAGTGAGAAATGCTTTAGTCTAAGTAAAATTTTAAGTCTATCAGCTCTCTTTTAAAACTTCTTAATTAGCCTAGATCTAGATATGTTTTTTATTAAAAAAGAAAAATAATATCTTTGTGAGGTAATTACTTCCCTGGTATTACATTTTAAATCTCTGCAAGGCATGTTCCCAGAATAACATGCGGTAGCCATATATCGAGTAAAGCAGCTGCCTTATTGGTGAGCACTTGTGAGACTGTTGGCATTGGCTGTATAGGAACTAATTTTCAGTTAACAGCTGTAAAACTGTCAGATGTCTATATGATTATGGAGAGCCAGTGGTTCTTCTCATGCTGTTTCTGTAACTTATCCTGTTATTTTCTCTACATGCTTCATCGATGAATTCTTTCACTGCAGTGCTTCATGTGGCCATATGCAGCAAAGCAATGATAAAAATCTTTTTTATTCCTCTCCTGAGCAATAGTGTATGGTAGAATAACTATTCTTCCTCATAAATCCTACTGTCTTAACAGAGTTTATCTCATTTATTCTTGAATAATAAACCCCATCTTTCTGTTTATTTCAAGGCTACTTGTGACTAGTTCAGTTCTAACTGGTTTGAAGCTGTACAAGCATAGAAAAACTTGTTTCCTTGAAATCTTCTTTGCACTGGACAGTCACTCCAAGAGGGCACTGAGTGGTTACAAGAAATTTCCATACAGGTAGCCCTTGACTTAATGACTGGCCATTTATCGACCCTTCAAAGTTATGACAGACCCCACTCTCCAAGCTATTTACAATCTGGTTTTGA
Source organism: Acrochordus granulatus (assembly GCA_032468055.1). Lineage (NCBI taxonomy): Eukaryota > Metazoa > Chordata > Lepidosauria > Squamata > Acrochordidae > Acrochordus > Acrochordus granulatus. The sequence goes on along the minus strand of JANHZU010002007.1, from coordinate 2,757 downwards.
AGTTCTGATGTCAGGTCCACCCACCCTTGTCATGAAAACATATTTTGTGCACTTAGTAACTGGCTGTGTTTATGACCATTTGCAGCACTCTTATGGTTCTGTAACCATGATTTACAATGTTTTTCCCAGAAGCCAGCATTTACTTCCAATTTCCAACAAAAACTGTCCCATAGCTAACAGTGCATTTATTTAATGACTGCAGTGTTCACTTAACAACTGCTGCAGAAACTCATAAAATTGGGTCTGGTCACATGTCGACCCACTGTACAACTAACATGACTTACGATTGTAATTGTAGGGCTCAGTTATGGTCATAAGGTGAGGACTACCTGTACTGTATTTAAGAATAATAAAGGTGAATGAAATTTCCTTGAAGAGGCCATTTGAATGGATATGAATAAAATGTAATAGGAAGACTGTAGGCATTTCTTTTATTAATGAAGAACTTCCATAAAATTTAGTAGTGGCAAGTGTTATTTTTTCTTTGTTTCCCTCCCTCCAGACTCTATCCATGTCACCAACAAGAATTGCATGATTACTGGAATTTTTTGGGTTTTCTGGACAACAAATGCAATAAAGGCAAATATTTAGTTTAATCTGCAGCACATCAATGACAAAGAGTACTTCGTACATTATTGTATGTAACATATACATGTAACATGACTGTAATTATTGCTGCTTATATTTTATGGATACAAGTGGCAGTTCTCTTTTGCATGGAACTTCCCATGGATTTTAATCCTTGCTCTGTGGACATGCACATCAAAGGATGTGGTCACAAAATGCAGAACGCATTAAGGGGTGTTACTTTCTAATGCAGTAATACAGTACATTCAAAGCTGTGATAGTTCCAGTTCCATTCCCTCAAGAAACCTGCCATAAATTGAATACATATAATAATATTTTGTCAAAAGCCTATAGAAAACCTGATTTACATGAGTAGTTTTCTTTTTGAAACAGAGCTAATTAAGAGGTAGTGGATATGTTGTTCTCCTTTTTCTCCCCCTTATTCTGTGCAAAATTGTTTGTCCTGTATCTATTTTACAGATGAGAACCTAATATAGAGAGAGAAAAAAGAGAGATGTATCCAAATAACTCAGTAAACCTTATTAGGAAATTGAATTTCATACTCAATCCAAGTTTGCAGAAATTGTCTGGGATAGTTACCCCAAAACATAATAACTAACCTACGGATTGCAGTTCCTGGCTTTAGAAGAGGAAAATCATATTTATTATGAATGGAGGAGGTATATTTTGGGAATGATAATGAAAAGGCCTTATAAATAGTGAGCAAGTGAATTCTCAAAGCAAGAAACCAGTTGCTAAATGATTGTAATTGGTCTCTATTATTCAAAAAGCTCATCAGTTTTAAGATTTGCTTGTCTTTTATTTAAACAGCTTAGTGCTTTTTATTTAAGAAAGTATTAGTTCTATTTCTCTATTAGTTCTAATAAAGAACATGTTTTGGTTTGTTTCTAACACACTAGTTTTCTAATGTAGTTATTCTTCTGTAGCATTCCAATATTTTCTGTGCTTGCTTTCTATGTTCAGATTTTACTCATGGTGGATTCTTTTGTGAAGAGATATGGGGGAGAAAAAACAAGAACTTAAATAGTATGCAAAGACAAAACGCTATTTAGACATTAAAGTTGTCATTAAATACATCTTATATTGTCCTGCTGGGTTTATTTTTGGCCTTGCCTGGGAGATTGATATGAATTGTCTCTTCAGTTATCTAATTGTTATTGTAATGTTGCCTTTGGCTGCTTTAAGGAGCAAATTTTTGTTTTTGTTTTGGTTGCTCGCTTGCTTGAATTATTATTTTCTTTTTTTAAATACTGAAATAATTCTAATATTTGTTCATATTTGTAATTAAACCCTATCCCAAAGAAATCAAGCCATTCTGACACTGGAGCTGTTCATTATTAATCTCCCATCAGAAAACAATAGGCCAATAAAATAAGGATGGATCATCAATCAATATATTTATTTGAAGTTGTTACAACAGTTTATGTGAGGAGGAAGGTGTGTTACATATGTTTGCCACCTTGAGTTGTTTATAAAATAATAAAGGTGGGATACAAATAAATAAACATAATGGGACAGTGGTTGCATAAATACAACAGATCATGATTTAGCAATTCTTTGCAGTTCCCTGAGTGCCATAGAAAGACAGCAATATTTGGTGTGATTTATTCTATATGTAGGAGAGATTGTGGGCAATTGTGTTTTTTCCCTCCTAATACTGTGTGATCACTACTTTGTTCCTATGGTATTTCACAAAAGAGATGGCCAATAATATCATCAACAGTTAGGGCAACTTGCAATGGTTGGTATTTCTCTCATACTTCCTTTGTAAATTTATCTGTTTATCTGATGCAGGTATGATACACTGAGAAATACTCATTTTTTGTTTTCCCTGCAGTAGAACAGACAAGGCAAGCCAAGATGTAATTAATTTGTAATCCTTCATCTGTCTGTAATGCAGGAATATGGCTTGGGGCAACTTCAAGAAGGAGTATCAACATGTGGCTTAAGATCTGTGCTATGTACTATGCTGCTGTTGTGCTATCATACCTTCCTGACCTTTGTGCTAGGTAGGATTTCCTTTTTTCTTTAAACCTGACTTTCATAAATTTAAAATGATCCAAAGTGGGAAAGATTCATGTTCATTGCAAACTACAGTGGTGCCTCACAAGACGAGATTAATCCGTTCCGGAAGAACGCTCTTAGTGCGAAATTCTTGTAAAGCGAAAC
>JANHZU010002006.1:115865-130450 GCA_032468055.1 Acrochordus granulatus | reverse complement strand
AATTTCCATCCTTTGGTCCTCTGAAATGTATTTGTTTCTTCCTTTCAGATACAGTACTTTGAGCTGTCTTGCTTTTCTCTTCTGAGTATTTCCAGTTACTCCAATTACCCAAAAAATGGACTTCTTATACCTCTCATCATTTTTAGGTTATTCCACTGGACTGATTCCAGGTTGCACACATATAAAGATCCAGGTTGTTAAACGTCCTGTTAGCGGTTTGAAAGCACACAAGCGCGAGTAGATGAATAGGTACCGTCCTTTCCGGCGGGAAGTTAACAGTGTCCGTATGTCTTTGGTGTCTAGTCATGCCGGCCACATGACCATGGAAGCATCCTAGGACGAACACGGGCTCTTCGGCTTGGAAACGGGGATGAGCACCTCACCCTAGAGTCGGTCACGACTGGCAAGGTCACCTTTATCTTTTTAAAATATGGCACCCAGAACTGAACAGAATTTGACCCTAGCAATAAACCTTCTTGGAATGAGTCAAATCTGACAATGCTTCCAGTGTCCATTTATGAAAATAGCACATAAAACTCTCCAGACTGGAATCACTAACACAGAAACACAATTTTTACAGGTTAATCTTACAGATTAAGAACAAATTGCCAGGCTAGGAATACAAAGGGTTACATAGCTTTTGTTCCACTATTTATTTTGACCAAGGAAATTAGCAAACAAGGGAAATAGGAGAACATTTTTCAGTTTCCCTGTAAGATTTGTGAAAGCGAAACAACTGGGACACCATTATTACATGCAAACTTTCTGACAATTTAGAAGCAAGAATACAAAGCTAAGAAACAGCACTAGCCAGATGTGAGAAAAACATCTTCTCCATAAGATGGTTTCAAGATGCAGATGTGAACATGTGGGGGAACATCACAGAAAAATGTGGGGTATTTATTACATTTCAATACCGTCTATCACACTTACATGCCTCTGGGTAATTTACCAATCAAACTGTGAAATCATGCAAAAGATATAGTTAAAAACAAAGTTTAAAACCAGATTAAAAGAAAGTTAAAAAGAACAACTGCAGAGTTCTAAAAATAGGTAGCTTATTTGTTGCAAAGTAAAGCATCAGCTTCTATGTTTGTCTACAGTACTGCCTTTGAACCTTATAAAAAATCCCAATGAAAGAACAAAGAATATCCAGACAGAAGAGGAAAGTAGCTTGCTTGCTTTCTTGTAAGTGGGTATGTTGTTGTAGGCTGTGGCCATGTGGCAGCCATTTTATGAATGGCTATTTTGTCTCTGTGCTCATTAAATTCTCCCAAAATCAGATGGGGTCAGGTAGCACCCAAATTCAATAAATAGCATTTCCAATCAGGGCAATGGGAGAAATGCTCCCCTTGACCTCTGCAATGTCCAAAGAGGATGATGGCAGGAGCACATGAAAACAGAACACTTACTGAGTGTCATTGGAGATCTACCTGCTTAAAACAAAGCTGCATTTTACTGTTTTTTTAAACAACAGGCCAAATTTGTCAGTCCTTGGATTATTTTTTGGTAGTTTAGTTTGATGGGGTAAAACTAGGAGATGAAGTCTCCCTGAAGTCAAACATGATTCTAAGTGACTTCAGAGACACATCTGTAAAGATTCTTGAAATGCCACTTTCTTCAAATTTGAATCACTTCCAGAGGCAGAATCTCTGAATTCTGAGTCAGATTGTTCTTATCATTTTGGAAGCATTTCAAGCTCAAAACAACCCATTCTAAGCTGAGCAATCCAAGAGAGACTCCTTCAAACTTGGAAAGATTTACATTTGTACACCACTAAAATGTGGTTTATTATGCCAGTAAGCAGGGAAAACTTAGCTGAAGGAATGAAAGTGGCAGGTCATTGGAGAAATGAATGTGTAATGCCAGAGATCTTGATTTTAAGAGAAGTCAGAACTGAACATAGGCCAGCACATATCCTGCACTACAAAAAAACAAAAATCTCAACAGCAACCTTTTTAATAAATTCACAGCAATGATAATAAAGCAACTGTTCTGAATTGGGCAGCCTTAAACATTCAATCAATAACTTCACAGCAAGAAAACTGGACAGAAATAAATACTCTAGACTGGTGGGAATTTCTAAAGAAGAGACCGAAAGCATGATTGCAAGGAGATCCAGTGAGGGAGGAAAAAACATAGAAGAAAACAGAAGAAACCAATGTGCCTTTACAAAAATTTAGTGACAATCTGAAAGAAAAGGCACTAGGAAATGCAAAGAGTCCCATCACAACAGAACAATATACCAAAAAGAAGTCCTGAATTGATGTCAGAGAAGGGAAAGGTTTGAGCTCAGATTGAGATAAGGTTTGTCAGAAATGCTAAAAATATCAAGGACTTTTTTAGACATTGCACCCTAGGACACCAAAAGAAAGAGCTGATTTGTTTAGCACAGAGTTTCTCAACCTTGATGGCTTTAAGATGTGTGGACTTCAACTCCTAGAACTCCTAGAATTTAGGAGATGAAGTCCATATATCTTAAAGCTGCCAAGACTGAGAAACACCGGTCTAGCACTTGAACAATCCTGAAGAAATGGTGCCAAAGCAAATGTCATTCCTATTTTCAAAAAGGAGGAAAGGAAAGATCTAGAGAACTAGCTGAGTGCATCTGACAAAGATTCCAAAGCAGGAATCCTGGGACCAGCGGAATAATTACCCCAAACCAGCACAAATTTCCAAGAACTAATCATTTCTTCCTATGTGATTAAGTTAACTTCCTTAGACTGTGGGAATGCTGCAAACCAGCAACATATATTTAGCCTGCAATGGAGCATTTGACAGGATGATTAGCAGACTAATTAAGTGTGGACCGGAAGGCTTGACAATTAAGCTGATATGTAATTGTAATGAAAAGTGTGTTTAAAGGCTGCTCATTCAACTGGGAGAGAGGCAGAAAGTGGCGGCACCCAGAGGAATGGTCCTGGGTGCAGGAGGGACACCTGGGTTTAAATTGAAAATATGACATTCCATTGTCTTAAAATGCTACGATGGTATCAAATCCTAGCTAAGGCTTGTTCTCAATGCAAGTTCTTATATAAATGCAAAAAGAATTTAAAATAACAGCCAGCCTACAGGGCCAAAGTCATACAAACCTGTGAATGCAAAGAGGGAAAATGAAATCTTTTTTAATGTCAACTGTTCCTTGCTCAAAGCCTTTGCAGTCAAATGGCAAATATTTAAATTCAGTGGACCCGTCCCCATTGTTTTGAGCCTATAGTTATTTTAGGGGCAGGTATGCTTATATCTGCAACATTTATTAATGGAACTTTTATGACTGTATGGCATAAGTCTTTGGGAAGAGAAGTAGGCCAGGCCAGACATCTAAGATGTGCATCTAAGCTTACACCTGTGAAAATCTCCTGTAGTGGGATAGCAGGGATTATGGTAATAAAACCGAAATACAAAGTCTTGATAAAAATAGGGAATGCCTTCCTTCATTTCAAACAATGGCTAACAGACGAGACCAGTAGATAAAAAAAATTAAAAAATCCTTGTATGGCTTCCTGCTTTCTTAAGCAAAGTAATAGAATAGCTAAGATGGTTTGTTACACAGAGGACTCTTTTCAATAGATAATTTTCAAGATTTATGAATCCAGAGGTGCCCCAACCTCACAGGCCTAGCTTCTCTGGGTTAAATCTTGGGGGAAAGTCAACGACTGATTCTTGCCAATAAGACCAAGCCACAAGGTTCTACCAATGGACATAAATACCATTGAGCATTTCCATGCTCAAGCAACAGCACTGCCTGACTTATTGAAGTTAACAATGATCTGATCCTGCAACTCCAGTTCATAAAGGTGTTCACTTTTTAATAAAATTGGGGTAGTTGGAAAAGGTGTGACCTGACATCTCCTTATGCTGGGCTATGTTGGATTAACATGGATCTTCTCCTACAATGTCTTCAACACTTGGGTTGAGTTATATACTTAAATCTGTATGTATACAGTACTTGCAAAGATTAACTCTTTGAGGCTCATGAGATAAATTCCCCAAAGTTCTTGAGTTGCTTATAAAATAATAAAGATGGGAATAAATAACAAAATAAATAAACACACACACACACACTAAAAGGCTATTATAAAGTGCTGGGCATCATACATTAGGTATATAAAATATTTTCTATGTGTGTCTGTGTATGTATACAAATATATATATGTGTGCGTGTATACACATACTGTATGTACATAGACATAAATATATATGTGATTTTATCTTGCCTTTATCATTTCATAAGTTATTCAAGGTGGCAAACTTACCTAATCCTCCTTCGTTCTCCTCCTCTTTTCCCCACAACAACCCTGTGAGGTGGGTTGGGCTGAGAGAGAGGGACTGGCCCAAAGTCACCCAGTTGGCTTTTGTGCCTAAGGTGGGACTAGAGCTCACAATCTCCTGGTTTCTAGGACAGCTCCTAACTACTACACCAAACTGTCTTTTATTTTATACATGCAATTCTCTATATAGTACAATCAATCAATATATAAATACATAATCGATATATAAAATCTACAAACATGCATATAATTACAGGCACAAATTAAAGAAGGTCTGAAGCTCTACAGGAGAAAGCAACTGCACCCTGCACTTGTATGCACACCGAGGGGGCCGGCGGGTACCTTGCATGAAAATGCGATCGAGATGCACGCCAACAGACTCAGAGATGCAAGTGTGCATTTGCACGCTTGAGACACAACCCTTCGCTGTGGCGCCCCGCACGATACGTGCACGGTATTCACGAGATTTCCAGGGAAGCCTGCAAAGGGGGGAGATGCCCACCCCCTCTCCGATTTGCTGCCAAGCCTCCAATGGGGGATCCGCAGACGGGCTTAGCAATGACTTGGGGGTCGGCGCCCCAAAGCCCCCCCACTTTTATCAGCGTCCCAGGGCGAGCCCCTCCATGGAGCAGAGGGCTGCGCCCCCCCTTGAAGAAGTCACGTGGAGGGCGCGCTCCGAAGGAGGGGAGGGGAGACGCCCCCCGCCACGACCGAGGGGAGGGTGCGGTTGCTAGGCGACGACTCTTCCCACTCCTCCCCCTCCCGTCCGCGTTCCCCTCGCAGGTTTCTCACCCACCCGAGCCGGCCAGTGCGGGTAGCCCTTCATCTTGGCGAAAACGAGGTCTCCGGCCTTGAAGCCGTGTGGCATCTCGGCGACGGGAAAGCAGGCCCCGGCCAGGCCTCAGGCTTCGCCAGGCAACCGGGAGGGGCGTGGCCGCCGGCCTGAAGGGAAGGAGGGCGGGACACGCGCTTGGCGCCGGCTCATTGGCTCGCCTTGGTGTCGCTTCGGCGCCGCCGTCCGGCCAGAGAGGCTGATCGGCTGGAGGGCTGGAGGCACGCGCGTCTCGCGCTCCCTGCCGGCGGACCAATCAGAGCCCGCGAAGAAAGGAGGGGTGGGAGCTGCTGCGCCAAGAGAGGACGGGATTGTCCAGAAACTGCGGGGAGGGGGGCTGGGAAGGATCAAGGAAACCTTGGGGGCGGCGGGTGTGAGGTGTAGTTTTGCACATGCTTAGAAGCTCTGATCGCCCTGTGGGGTTTTTCAGTGGTAGTTAAATCTATCTGGGGGGATGCCAAGAGTCGACACCAGCCGAATGGCTTATAATCAGTCAGTCATAAGGAGGGATGCACCCCATCGAGGCAGGAGGGCAGATCCACTCCACTTTGGCTCAGAACACCCCTGTGTGGGAGGTGAGGCTGACCTGTGCCAAATGGGGCATGTAGGCCTGGCCTCCCTCACTGTGCTTGCCTCCAGGAGAGAGAGTGGGACTGCGCTGCCCCAGTCTGTTGTTCAGTCGCGCAGTCGTGCCCGACTCTTCGCGACCCCATGGACTGCATTACGCCAGGCCCCCCGTCTTGCACTGCCTCCCGGAGTCCTCCCAAGCTCACACCCATACTTGTGATTCCTTCCGATGAGAGAGGCTCCTCTTCTGGCGTCCCATCTTTTAGCCTTTGGTTGCTGTCCGTGGGGTTTTCTTGGCAGGGATGCTGGAGTGGGTTGCCATTTCCTTCTCCAGTGGGGTCCTGTAGCCCATTTTCCACTAGATGTCCAGGATCCCCAACAACATCTAACGTGGTCCTTGTTAACCCGGGCGACGACTGAGTTCCTTGATTAGGATATTGTTTACTGTTTGATAATTTGTCTGATGTTAATCCCTGTTTATCTAGCTGTAGTATGCTGGTCCTATTGTTTCCTCTAAGCTTTTTTATTGTCTCTTTTGAATGGTATGGAAATGTATTTTATCTCTTTGTCTCTATTGATGGCTGATATGTTTAACTAATTAAACTAAAATAACTTTAAAATTGCTTGCAATTATATTTATTTGCAATAAGTATATTTGTTATTTTAGAATGGCAGTTCCTAAGCAGAAATATAGCATATTCAAGATATGCTTGAAATAGCTGGTTTTGATGCATTTTTCCTTGTGTTTTCAAAGATACAGTATCATTATAGCTGACATTTTCCTTATAACTCTGTGTTTTTGTCATACATTATGAAAGAAAAGTCAATCTGACAAGATGACAAGGAAGAACATACTGTATCTAGAAGTGATGTGAATTATTTGTAGTAGTGACATGATATTGTCTTTCTTTCTTTTAAGTAACTGAAAGGAGGAATCCACCTCCCCCAGAAGAAGGTATAATAGTTCCATTCTATTCTATCTTAGTTGGACCCCACCACCAATATGCCTTCATCTAGACAAACATTCAAGAAGTCAAGATAACTAAAACAGGTTCAGAGGAAGGAAACTATAATGATTGGTGTACTAGAAACTTACTCCTTTGAGGAAAGATTGAGAAAAATAAGTATAGCTAACTCTGAAACAAAATGATGGAGTAATAAGAGCTCATATAGCATCTGAAAGAGGGTCACACAGAAAAAGACTATAGCTTATTTTATGATCCTAGTATGCAGGAGAAAAATTCCAATTTAGCATTAAGGAAAAAGTCCGAATAGCAAATATAGGTATATCAGTGGGAAATAAATTTTTGTTCTTGAATTTAGGATTGGCTAAAGGCTATGGAAAGTTCAGGAAGTTTTTTTAAATTATGTTGCTTGGCTGCCCCTCTATTAATAAATAAGCCCCAATTCTGCTAGGATTGCCAGGAAATAGATTTGTTGTTGTTCAGTCAAGCAATCATGTCCAACTCTTTATGACCCCATCTACAATGCTATCTAATCATCTCATCCTCTGCCATCACCTTCCCCTTTTGCCTTCAACATTTTCCAGCATCGCAATATTTTCTAATGAATCCTCTCTTCACATTACATTGCCAAATTATTTCAGCTTCAGCTTCAGTATCGGGGCAATCAGGATTAATTTCATGTAGGACTGACTAGTTTGATCTCCCTGAAGTCAAAGGGACCCTCAGGAGTCTTCTCCAGCACCATATTTGAAGGCATCAATTCTTTGATGCTCAGCCTTCCTTATGTTCCAACTCTCACAGCCATACATAACTATTGTGAAAAACATAGCTTTGACTATACAGACCTTTGTCAGCAAGATGATGTCTCTGCTTTTTCATATGTTGTCTAGGTTTGCTATAGCTTTCCTCCCTAGGAGAAAGCATCTTTTAATTTCATGGCTTCAGCCACTGTCTGCAGTAATCTTGGAGCCCAAGAAGGTGAAATATTCCACTGCTTTCAATTCTTCCCCTTCTATTTGCCCAGAAGTGATGTGGTCAGTTGCCATGATCTTAGTTTTTTTAATGTTGAGTTTCAAGCCAGCTTTTGCACTTTCCTCTTTCATCCTCATCAAGAGGCCCTTTAATTCCTCTTCCCTTTTTGAGTGGTATTGTTTGCATACCTGAGGCTGTTGATATTTCTCCCAGCAATCTTAATTCCAGCTGGTGATTCATTCAGCCCAGCGTTTTGCATGATGTACTCTGGATATAAGTTAAATCATCAGGGTGACAATATACAGCCTTGTTGAACTCCTTTCCTAATTTTGAACCAATCTGTCATTCCATGTCCAGTTCTAACTGATGCTTCTTGTCTAACCGACAGGTTTCTCAGGAGACAGGTAAGGTGGCCTGATACTCCCATTTCTTTTAGAATTTACCACAGTTTGTTGCGATCCACACAATCAAAGGCTTTAGTGTAGTCAATGAACCAGAAGTAGATGTTTTTCTGGTATTCCATTGCTTTTTCCATAATCCAGCAAACATTGCCCTTCTTTGGGATTGGATCATAAACTGACCTTTTCAATCTGTGCCATTGTTGAATTTTCCAAATTTCTTGGCATACTGAGTGCAGTACTTTCATATCATTTTAGGATTGTAAGTAATTCAGCTGGAATATCATCACCTCTGCTAGCATTGTTGTTAGTAATGTTTCCTAAGGCCCACTTGACTTCACACTCCATGATGCCTGGCTGTAGGTCAGTGACTGCACTATCATGGTTATCAGGGACATTAGATCTTTCTTGTTGAGGTCTTCTGTGTATTCTTGCCATCCCTTCTTAATCTATTCTGCTTCTGTTAGGTCCTTTATCATTTGTGTGCTTTATCATGCCCATCTTTGCACAAAACTTTGCCTTGATATTTCCAATTTTATTAAAGAGCTCTCTAGTCTTTCTCAATCGATTGTTTTCCTCTATTTCTTTGCACTGTTCATTTAAGAAGGCCTTCTTATCTCTCCTTGCTATTCTCTATAAATATGTATTCAATTGGGTATATCTTTCCCTTTCTCTCTTGCCTTTCACTTTCCTTCTTTCTTCAGCTAATTGTAAAGCCTCATCAGACAGCCACTTTGCTTTCTTGCATTTTCGTTTCTTTGGGATGATTTTAGTACAATGTTATGCATCTCTGTCCATAGTTCTTCAGGCACTCGGTCTAAAAGATCTAATCCCTTAAATCTATTCCTCATCTCTACCATATATTCATAAGAAATATCACTGAGGTCATATCTGAATGGCACAGTAGTTCTCTTGACAAAATTGTGTTAGTCTTTGCCCTGCTTCATTTTGTACTCCTAGGCCAAACTTGCCTGTTATTTTGGTTATCTTTTGACTTCCTACTTTAGCATTCCAATCCCCTATGATGAAAAGGACATCTCTTTTTTTTTTGGTGTGAGTTCTAGAAGGTCTTGTAAGTCTTCATAGAATCAGACAACTTCAGCCTCTTCTTCATCAGTCGTTGGGGCATAAACTTGGATTACTGTGATGTTGAATGGTTTTCCTTGGATTTGAACCAAGATCATTCTTATGTTTTGAAGATTGTACCCCTGTACAACTTTTCCCACTCTTTTATTGACTATGATGGCTACTCCATTTCTTTTCAGGGATTCTTGTCCATAGTAGTAGATATAGTGGTCATCTGAGTTAAATGCACACATTCCAGTCCATTTTAGTGCACTGATTCCCAAGATGTCAATGTTCAATCTTGCCATGCCATATTTGACCACATCCAGCTTAACTTAATGCATACCTTACATTCCATATTCCTATGCAATGTTGTTCTTTACAGCAGCTCCCTTTCTCATCCAGTAAAATCCACAACTGAGCTTCCTTTTGGCTTTGGCCCAGTCACTTCACTCTTACTGGAGCTATTTGTAATTCCTTCTTATCTGAAAGGCTCATCTTCTGGCATCCTATCTTTCAGCCTTTTGTTAATGTCCATGGAATTTTATTGGCAAGGATACTGGAGTGGTTGCCATTTCCTTCTCCAGTGGTATGTCCCTTATCCCTTTTTTCACTAGATTCCCAGGAACCTCAACAACATCTAGTGCAGTCCTTGTTAACCTGGGTGATGACCAAGCCAGTATGGGTTTCTGTAAATTACATCTTATATTTTTATGGGTGGGAGACACTCTTTGTCTGGCTCGTCTGATGAGATCTGTCCAGTGTGTTTGAATCTCTGGCATAACTCTCCTCTCCTTCAAAGCACACAAGCCCCCCAACCTGGTACTTCACTGGGGAGGAAAGGGATAGGCATGGACAAATAGTTGGGGACAGCCTTTGAAGCAATTTTAGTTTTTTAATCATTTTGAGGAGGGGTGCTTCACTTCCACTAAGACAAGCTGTGGAGTGCTTTGTGTAATACTATTCATTATAACAATTGGTCAGAACAAATGCACAGACAATAGTAACCACCTTCTGTTGAAAGTACAATAGTTTCAGCCTTTCTTCAGCTCTTTCCAGTGACTTTAGAAAGAAAACAAATGTGAGATTATAGGATTTCTGAACTATTTCTCATCTAAAGCCAATTCATCTCCTAGTATATTAGAATGAAACTCGTTTAGTTTATCTCTATGAATCTTCCTTTGAGCCAGAGAAAATTCGGATCCTTTTATCAACAGCCAAAAAATTTGTACTGGTTACAACTCTTTTCTCAATCTTTATTAATCTGAGAACTAACCAATGCAGCATGCCTTTACATGTGCCATGTAAATTACATTTGCAATTACACTTGAACATGGCTCTTTAGTTAGATCCTGAGTGAGTTACTAAAATAATGTATTTGCTATCCAGTTTCTGTTCAAGGAAAATATGCCTGTTTAACTTAACTCCTTTTATCATTTGCCTAAGTCAAAACCAATTCGATAAATCTATTCCACCTGCCTTAGTGTATATATTCACAAAGGGTTTCTTTGGTCTAGAGTCAAAGGTTTCACTGTTTAGCAAATTGGAAGATTTGTTACTGGCATCTGAATTTTTTTTCTTAATCTGTGTAACATGTTCCATACTTTCCACTTTTCCTGATGGGCTCCTGGCTTGGTCAGCCAAAATAGAAAATGAAAGTCAGAATTTGTGAGAAAATAATCTTCTGTGATGAGAAGATGCAGTATTTTGTAGAGACAAGCAACCAGAGCTAACCAAAATACAATAATATTTTGTTGGAAAATACCTAGATGGTATCTCAGTTGACAGCAAAAATTAAAACACTTTTTTAAAGAAAACAAAGCAGAGATTTTTTCCTTACATTTCTCAAGACATATACAAAATACTGGAATCTGGATGTGAGGGTGATCTGGCTGTGACTTTTGTCACTCCATTGATATCCAGGGTTGATGCAGCTAATCTGGCTGGCTAGATGAGTGTCCCCTTCCTCCTTCACCACTCCATGTGCATCCCTCCTGAAGCTGTGTGCTTGGTGGAAGAGGATGGCCATCCCAAATAGAAGGAGTGAACTGATTTTCAGTCAAGGATATACGATAGCTGCACTTCCCTGCTAGGACCTTCAAACAAGCTCAGGGTCCATGTGTACTGGAATCCATTTCAACATCAATGGTTGGTAAAACTAACTAGCTAATATATTGTCCTGCTTAAGCTATAGAGCTTGGTTAGGAAAGGAAAGGAAAGGAAAGGAAAGGAAAGGAAAGGAAAGGAAAGGAAAGGAAAGGAAAGGAAAGGAAAATGAAACTAGGTAGAAAATTAAGTTATATTTGAAAGTAAAAAATATGGTAGTGTTTTTATTAGGAAAATTGATAAATAAATTGAAGTTCAACTTTAAAAAGTGATACAATAACATTGTTCCCTCCCATAAAAATATGAAATGAAATTTAAAGAATTAAAATAGAGAAATATGACATTTTTGGGAAAAACCAGCAAAATGATCCTTGTTTAAGCCAAGATGAAATTGTATTGTAAACATAATGTATAATTTAGAGGAATCCACCATCATTTCTACAGGAACATTAGTTCTGAGTGAACATCAAAGTGAAAAATAATATTCTGAAATTTGTCAGTTTCTTACAATGACTGTGTATGTAAAATTCAAGAGGGTAGAGGGGATTTACACTATAGAAAATGAATTAAAGGGTATTTAATTCAGTATCAGAAGAAATGAATTAAAGGGTATTTAATTCACAGTATCAGAAGAAATGGTCCAGAAGTGGTCAAAAGAAATCAAGACCTGGAGTACATCTGGGACAAATTAATTGCATGGATTGTGGCTTAAACACCTTACCAGGCTGTATGCAAAATAAGTAGATAAGCTTAATATTGTAATAAAGAATAAATAAAAACTTAGAAGACAACTAAAGGAATTAATAACCTCCCAAAAAAAAATTATATTACCAAACTATGGATCAAAAACTTTGCTTTCCATGTTCAAAATATGTGTTTAAAGGTGCAATGTATATTTTCCTGAAGAAAATCCTCTCGACCGAACTGAACAAAAAGAAAACTACAAAAACTCATGAGAACATCCAAATCATTTATACACCAATCATAAAATATCAAACTGAAGAAATGTGAATTTATACATAGCTTAAATTGATTAGAAGAAACTATATGATTCTCTTCACATAGCTGGGTTATGAAAAGTATAGAGCTTTTGTTATCAGTCAAAATATCCAAGGTTTTGCAGAAATAGGAATACAACTATGGAAGACAAAGTTCGTTTTCAATGGTGGTGAGTTAGGTGAAGGCAAAATAAAAAGTGGAACATTTCAAGGGAATTAACTATTCATCATCTGGCAATTATCCAATTGACAAGGATGATAATTAATAAATGAATGCTTTTAAAGCTAAAATAAAAAAACACCAGTTTGATAGTAAATGCTGCTTGCATCATACCATAAATAATTTATCATATAATAAATGGATGCAGCAAAATTACATAACTGATTTTAAAACCTTGGGTATATATTGTAGTGGCATATATATACAAAGTATAGAACTGTAGAACATTGAAACAATTGGGCAGATGTTATGGGAGACAAGCAGTCCCTTAAGTCACAAGGCTCTATGTCATGTAGGTCTTTATGGTCTTTATAACAATCAGTAACTTCAATTGTCCTTGGAAGCAAACTAGCAACTAGTGCAGTTCACAAAACAGAGATGTTACATGGGCATACTGCTAACTGCTAGCACTGTCACTTTCTGGACCAATTGAAGCTTCCAGGTAGTCTTCAAGTACCATATAGACAGCATTGCAGTAGACAAGCCACAAGGTAACTAGGACATGAGTGACTGTCTTTAGGGCTCTATTTATCACTAATAAATACAGTATAAATGCAAATACACTGATGCAAACAGTCTGCTCTGTTAGATCAGAGGTCTAGATGCAGAGGCTCACTTAGCAAAATATGGGGGGAAAGCATTATACTCTTTCCTTTTTGCCATTTATTGTGGAATAGCATTCACCATAACTGAGGAAGGGTCAGAAAAGAAAGGATCATAGTCTTAAGTATCTTCTGTAGGATATGGGATTTAGCTATGGATTTATACTTAAAATACAAGGAATCAGATGTATTTATAGCTATACTTTTCAGTATTACTAGAAAGCAGGTTACTAAAAGGAACACATAGCTAAAGCCATTAACTTACCCAGATTTAATCTGGTAATTCTGTGATTATTCTGATAATCACAGAATATCATCTGTTATTAGAAGTGTTAGATGATGATAATTGGTTTGGAGTTAGATAGTGAGTGCAACCATCACTGTTTCCTTGAAGAAAGGAACATTTCAGATGTACAGTTCCAGATTTGAAGAAAATTGCTTTGAAATTACTATCTATTTCTATTCAGTTTACTTCAGTCAAAGAGAGATATTTATTGTGATTAACATCATTATTTTTATTAACATCACTGTTTCTGCTAATGTATATTGTTGTTACTTATTCTAGCAAATGCACAATTCACAAATGTTTCTCATTTCTTCAGTGTATATTGCAAAAAAATAGGTCTCACTGAGTTTAGTTTTTGGAAAATCTAAAATTCTTTTTCTTTTATTATCTGTGTCCAATCCACTCATGTTTAATGTGTCTTCAGACATAAAATGAAATGATGTTAAAAGGAAATTAGTATCTACTGTATATATTTTGGAAGTACAGTTTGAAAGATTAAAAGAAAAAACCATGTTTAACATATAAATAGGTAAAGGTTACCCTGCCAGTTGTGACCAACTCTAGGGTGTGGTGTTCATCCCTGTTTTCAAGCCAAAGAGCCAGTGTTCGTCCAAGGACACTTCCGTGATCATGTGGCCAGTATGACTAGACGCCAAAGGTGCACAGACACTGTGTTTAATATACAGCTGAAGGTAAATTTAAGATAAAGTAGCAAAAAATGTATCCAGTCTAATACAATATTCTACCTAATAAAGTGTTGACTTAGCTCAGTTTATTTAGTCTGGGAATGTTTCAGAAATGATTCTGAGAGATGCTTTGGATTACAAGTCTGAAAAAAGATACAGCTGCTTTAATGCATCAACCTTCTCACTTCCTTCCAATCAGAATGAGTCCAACGAGATTATTTATTTATTTAAAATATTTATGTAGCCACTTGTGTTATACCAAGTTCTGGGCAGATAAGACGGTAGAGATCTTGCAGGATCCTGATGTCACAACACTTAGACTGAGAACATAGAACTGATCAAGTGATCGTTGATTGAATCAATTCGCATAACTACCAATCTCAATAAGTGTTTCTGGTAAGTGAACATATTAAATAAAAACAATTAGAATCAGAAATATAAAAATTAAAATGCATAGTAGCCAAGAATTATATAAAATCCTAAAAGATGATGCTGTGAAAGTGCTGCACTCCATATGCCAGCAAATTTGGAAAACTCAAAAGTGGCCAGAGGATTGGAAAAGATCAGTTTACATTCCAATCCCAAAGAAGGGCAGTGCAAAAGAATGTTCAAACTAC
>JANHZU010002006.1:100509-115765 GCA_032468055.1 Acrochordus granulatus | reverse complement strand
AGCAGATCCGTAAGTGCTGGTTAGTTTGCTCTATTTCTGCTTTATATCATGTGTTAATCATGGTTACTTGTTTCAGAAGTTAGGGACAATCATTTCTACATCAAATTCAGTTGAAAATGATTTTTTGGTGAATATTTTTGGGGGTGTGGAACGGCTCGTCCGATTTTCTATTGTTTTCAATGGGAAACCTCGTTTCTCTTTACGAGCATTTCGCGCTAAGAGCTTTCTTCCAGAACGGATTAGTCTCGTCTTGTGAGGCTCCACTGTATTTATATATTGTCCCAATCACCTCATATAACACCATAAAGTTGGTTCTTGAGTTGTGACCGTAATGGAGCCTGCCCATTGTGGCTGTGAGTTTGAACAGTCAAAACAGGTTGATCATATGACCATACAGATTTTATAATGTTGTTTGTGGTGGTTGTTAAGCAAACAGCATCATAAGTATGAATGTAATCCTCCTTAAGTGAATACTGCAGTCATTAAGTGAACCCATTGTTCACTATTTATTTTGTATACACATTTATTATTTTTGTAAACAACTCAAGGTGGTGAACATTATGTAGTTACTGCTTTCTCTTATTTTCCTCACAACAACCCTGTAAGGGTTGAGTTGAGAGAGAGTGACTGGTCCAGGGTCACTCAGCTGGCTTTCACAGCTAAGGCAGGATTAGAACTCACAATCTCCCAGTTTCTAGATGAAAACTAACTTCTGGCTCAAAAACCAAAAGTGAGATTCAGTTTTCAGCAAAGCCATCATAAAATGTGGTCATGTGACCTTGAAACACTGCAGGCATCTGTAAATGAGGCCATTTGCTGAGCACCTAAACTGTGGTCACATGATCACCCGGGGACACCACTAGAACTTCAGATCAGGGTTGCAAGTCCCCTTTTTCAAGTCGATCATGACTTATGACTTACTGGTCATGAATTGAGGACTACCTGTAGTAAGGAGCTGAGCCATTCAGAAATGCAATGTTCAGTGAAGTTTTGAAGGGCTGCAAAAGCCATTTTGTCTTCCCCATTTTTAAGTACAGAATCAGTGCCAAAGTTTATCCCGTTATCCTTCCCGGTAAGTGGATAGGATCTTGATCTCTGTTAGGACGGACAAGCTCAGATGGGCTGATAAGAATAAGAGAGACAAGGGAAATGTTACATGCCCAAGTCTGGTCTGCTGGTCTGATTTTATGCATTTTTTATTATATCATTATGTACAGTATATATAGTGTACTGCTTTCTTGCAAGGATACGGTTGTTCCGGAGCCAAATTCCTTGAGTGTCTACCCATGCTTGGCCAATAAAGTGTCTGAACCCGTCCTTGCATTTGAGGACTGCAAAAGCTGCACTCAGTGGATCAGGGTACTTGGCCTGAACACGCCGGAATCAGAGCATGCACAACTTTATTGCCTTTCCTTCCCAGGTATCTCGATAATATCTACCTCCACCCAGAGGAGGAGAAATATCGGAAAATTAAGGTGCAGAACAAAGTTTTCCAGGTGAGCTGAAGCTTTGGCAACGGGAATGTATTTTGTAGGAAAAGGCTGCTCTGAGAAATTTGAGGAAGGGTCGAGCTCACCGCACATCCCAAACCCCCCAGACCTCAGATTGTGATGGGGACATAAAGTCCGCCCTTGATGACTTGGTATGTTCAATACGTTGCAAAGCCTTCCGGGGTGGTTTGGTGAGTGACAGCGGCAGAAGATGGTTGCTGTTGGGGACAGGGCAGTCTGAAGGAGCCGGGGTGGAATCAGGAGGGACGAGGGATAAAATGCACGTCACCTCAATTCTCCTCCTCCATTTTGAAGTGAGTTGCACGGTAAGGATACAGCAACATTTTGAACTGGTAGAACATACGCTAGCTCTTTGCAGCCATGTTTCTCCACCTTGGCAGCTTGAAGATGCGTGGACTTCAACTCCCAGAATTCCCCAGCCAGCTTTGTCCACACATCTTCAAGGTGCCAAGGTGGATAAACACTATCTTAGCCTGTGTGCATGGCAAGAGAAATGTATTTATTAATTTATTAAATTTATATTTAATAAATATAAATTTAATTTATATTAGAGAATCCCGGCCTCTAAAGAGGGCAGGTGGAGCTCTGCTCTCCTGGTCAAAGTTCAGATGAAGCTCAGTTGGCCTTCAGGAATCTTCTCCGACTTCTTTCTAGGAAAGGATCCACTGCCTGGAAGGAGCAGACAAATTTTTCCAGGCAATTGGATTTGAAAAGGTTGCTCTGGATGTCGCAGGACAAGGTAAGGCTCCGTGTGGACTGACCCAGATAAAGCTGCTCAGCCTCTTGTGCCTGTTCCGTCATCCTCTTCTCCATGCTGTTGTATTTCGTCCCTCTCTCTGCTTTTCGGGTGTCTTTCCATACTGGCCCTGGAGTACAGGTAGTCCTCTACTTACGGCCACAATTGGGACCAGAATATCCAACCCTTGCTGGAATGTGGGGTTGAAAAATGACAGCATAGGTGCCTTCGTCTTTCTGAACTCTTTTGGTTTGGGAAAGAGGGTGGTGGTAGCTTTGTTGTGGGGTCATGGATTAAGATAAGGAGCAGTGTCATCATGAGATAAAGCTGGGCAAAAGTGTGGCTGTGTGGGATCATGGGAGTGGTCTCACAAAACTGAATAGGCCTCAGAACTATATAGATAGTCCTCCACTTATGACCAGTTGAAGTTCTGATGACATTGGAAAAGGTGATTTACAAACGTAAAAGGTTGCCCTCTGCTGCCCCCCATTGTCACAGGACCATATTTCAACCAGCTAGCTTGCATTTACAACCAGCTGCAGAATCCCGCAGTCAGATAACTGCAATGTTTGATGTTTTTTGCCAGTTTCTGGCAATAAATGCCTATTTGGGAGAACGGATTCGCTTATTGACTGTGTGATTCAATCAACTGTGCAATTCGCTTAACGACTTCTATAAAAAACACCTTAAAATAATTGGATCTGGCCACAGACTTCAACAACTTACGATCAAAATTCCAGTCCCAATTGTGGTCCTAAGTCGAGGACTACCTGTATGCTGTTTTTCGCTGCTGGCTGAGTGTATGGGATTTGACCCCAGCCTTAAGCAGGCTAGGGGGAAGAGGTGAATAGGCAGCCAATCCAACGTGATGTCCGCCTTTTTTTGGAAGAGGCCAGAGAGGACTTCTACATGCTGAAAGATAATGTCTTGGAGAAACTGGAGGACCTGAAAGAGTACAAAGAGAAGCTGTTGAACGGTGAGCCAGTGAGGGCCACGTTGGATCGACAGCTCCAAGTTTTCAAGCCTTCCCCGCAGGCCTCTCATTTTGAGCTGCCCAATGACTTTTTCAACCTCACTGCAGAGGAGTTGAGACGGGAGCAGAGGATCCGGTGAGTGACCATATCAGCTGGAGTTGGTGGGCGCTAAGCTCTGCTATAGCACCCTCATGGCTTGGGCTGGGCCCTTTTTTGAGAGAGAGAATTCTGTGGTCTAACTTGGGGGTAAGCTTTCAGTCTGTAAACCACTGAGATACGTTTGAGGAACCATGTGGCACTTTAAGGAAGGCCCGCTGATGGTGGGCGTCAGTCAGCGTAGAACAGAGGTGTGCAAACATTTCCCCTTTTTGCCCTGCCTGCACAACCATTCCTGGAAACTACAAATTGGGGTGCTGGACAGCAGAAAGGGATGTGGAGATGACCTTGATGAAGGAATGCAAGAGCCATTAAGAAAAGTGAAACTACCACTCGGTCCTGGAAATATGATTCTGTGATCCAAGGATTGAGTTTTTCTCCTCTTTCAGCTGGCATTCGGTCACACAGTCAGAGAGTTTGGAAAAGAACCATGAGATTACCAAATCTTACCTCTGCTCTGTGCAGGAATCCAGATTAAAGCACCTTGGAGAGAAGACTATCCACCCTCTCATTGAACATCTCCAGCAAAGGGAATCTTCCGCTCCTTTGGGTCATGGGTTCCATTAGTTAACTGGGTTTGATGTTACATTTTTTGTAGCATTCGGTTATAATCTGCCTTTCTATAACTTGTGGTTTGGGGTCTTGCATTCTGGGTCACATATGAGATCAGGCCTGTTCCACTTTGGCAACATGAAAATGTGTGGACTTCAGCTCCCAGAATTCCTTAGCTGCTGGCTAACAGCTGAAGAATTCTGGGAGTACATCTTCAAGTTGCCAAGGTTGGACCCCCGTATTCAGTCTGTTCTTAACCATTGCCAATCATCCTGCCCAAACTCATCAAAACTTTTCAATTCCATTTGAACCATCACTGTCTCTTTGCCTAGAGACAAGTGACCTGGCAGCAAAGTTCTACATGAATTTGTAGCTTTGTTGTCTCTAATTTTAGCACCTGGTAACAGCAGGAAGATCTCCTTGACCTGAATTCCTTGGAGAAGGAATTGTCCACACTGAACATTTTCCCAGAAAAAAAAAATCTGCTTTAAGTCATCAGTATTAAAAATCATGAACTTGACAAATGAAAGATCAAATTCAGTATAAAGCATTTTGTCTCCTCCTTTGGAATCAGGACTTTTCTTAAGGGTAAAGCAGGTACTCCATGCATGTCCAACATGAAACCCTGAAGAGCCTCTGCCAATCTTTGTAGAAAATGGTCTATTCCTAAATTTATTTTTTAGATGCTTTGCAGGTAGTCCTCGACTTATGACCATAATTGAGCCCGGAAATATGGTTATATGTTGTGGCAATCATTAAGCAGCTCAGTGTGTGACTGTGCCAAATTTTACAACCCTGTTAAACAAATGCTGCAGTCATTAAAGAAGGCAGTGATCGTTAAGTGAACTCATTCTACCTAAATAGTCATTTTTTCCATAAACCAGAAGCAAGCACTGGTTTCTAGCAAAAAAAGGTCATACATTGCAGATAAGTGACAGTGGGACACTTTGAACGGCTGTCAATGTGAGCCAGTTGCCAAGTGCCCAACAGGCGATCACATGATTGCAGGGAGTGGTGGCGGCTATCGGAACTTTGTATGTTTGCCAAGCGAGCAGTTGTAACTTGAGCACTACCTGTGCATTCCGTTTTTGACCCTCTTCTCTTCTCTCTGAAGGACAGAAGCGCTTGAGAAGGCGTCCATGCTGAGGACCAAAGCCATGCGGGAGAAGGAAGAACAAAGAGAGCTGAGGAGATACAACTACACACTCTTGCGCATTCGCTTCCCTGATGGATACATCCTACAAGGTGAACGGGGAGGCTGGCCGGCCAGCCGCACAATAATCCGTTTGCAGTGAGTTGGCTTATTTCGAGTCTGGTGCTTGACGCGCCCAGCCCAGGAGCATCCAGTTGGTCTCCTGTTATACAGACTCACACGAACTGTGAAAAGGAGCCAAAGGGACAGCTCACTTTTTCCTTCCTCCTCATGCAGGAACCTTCTACGCCCGAGAGCCTGTTTCAGCTCTGTTCCAATTTGTGCGGGAGGCTCTGCAGAATGACTGGCTCCCATTTGAGCTGCTGGGCCCCGGGGGCCACAAACTGACCGACGAAAGCTTGGCACTCAATGAATGTGGGCTGGTAGGTATCTGGCTCCTTTGGAGGGAGGGAGATGGAACTCGTAACCCCCTTGCGTGTTCTGGGTTTTGTTTTACATCTGAAGATCTGGGAGCTAAAACAATTGAACGAGGAGGCTTCATCTCCGTCTCAGAGTGGGTAACTGCACAATAATTTTCTTTACTTCTCCAAGCACAATTCTGCCGCCTCCTTCAAGCTGTACAACTTTGCCTCCAGGTTCAATATAGAGACTTCTCAGTCCTAATTTCTTCCTCCCCAATTCCTGTATCAAGGAAATGATGTTTAAAAATCAGCAGACATTCATCCAAAAGAAAAGCTATTTTATTTTTTCAAATAGAAGTATTAAAAAGGGGTTTCATAGAATGAGATGCCTGCTGTGAATAAGCTAAAACAACAGATTTTTCTTACTTTTCTTTTAATTTCCACAGAATAATAAAAGTTGGGGGGATGAGGTAGAAGCAAGTGAGAAGACTGGGCAGGACATAAATAATACTATTTTTGTTCAGGTACCAGTCTGTAGATTTAAAAGGAAGCACATATAGGTGTTCTGAGAAACAGCAGATGATTCAGAACTGTGCAGAAGATAGAAGTTACTGTCCAAATATTGAATTCATAGTTGTATTATATACCTAAAAAAATAGGCTGGGAAGAAATTTAAGAGGCAAAGTAGGCAACTGATGAGCTGTTGGGTCACTATTTCAAAGATATTTTGTTACCAGATTCTTCAATGCTTTCAACAGTGGCAAAGCTTCTTATACAATGGAGAAATTCTTTAAAAATCAGGGAGATACTCGGAATTGGATCTGCCTTAAAGGTAGTCGATGCCAAACTTTATAGTGAAGTGCGTTGACCACAGGAAATGTTTTAGGACATTTTGTATTGTGTCCTAAAATGTTTATGTAATTTTTGTTGTAACATATCTTATAAAATTTGCTAAATTTCAATTCCACATGAGTCAGGGGTCCTGGATTTTGGAGGCATTCTGTAAGTGAGCCTGTTTGAGGTCCTTAATTCAAAACTTGTTGCCCTATGGTTTTGTTTTGCCCAGTTAAAGGTTACAGACACAAGAGTTTTAGTAGTATATACATATGCATCAGTGGTGAGTATAATGGATACAGCTAAAGCAGTTTGCTGCCTGGGGAATTCTGGGAGGTGAGGTCCACACATTTAAAGTGGCCAGGGTTGAAAAACATTGATCCAGAAGTTCTAGCTAAAACCACTTAAGGTGGTTTGTTTATCAAATTCAGAGAGAATTATGAAGATTTATTTGAAGGGAAAATAGAAAAGACAGTTCATAAAGAGGACATGATGAGCAGAGCAGGGAAATAAAGAGATGTGAGCTGCAGAAACCAGAAAGTGTTATCTCAGAAAAAGCAATAGGAGGAAGACATGTTTTTAAAATTATTAGCAAAATATATATAATAGGTAGTAATTACAGCTTTTTATCTCACCTTTATTGTTTATAAATAACTCAAGGCAGCAAATGTACCTATTACTCCCTCCTGTTTTTGTAACAACAACCCTGTGAGGTGGGTTGGACTGAAAGAATTACTGTCTCAGCTGTTAACTGGTCCAAAGTTACCCAGATGGCTTTCCTGGCTAAGATAGGACAAATCAGAAAAGGCTGCTTTCAGCCAGCCTTTTAAGTAGGTACCTTATTTTTCCAGGAAGTGCAAATTAGTGGCATCCTCGGTGCTCTCTGAGCTTGATGTTTTTTCTGCAGATGTTTCATTACCAAACTAGGTCACATATAAATATCCTATCAGCTCTTATAAGCCTGTAGGCCATATATCCTCTCACACTGAAGACCACATTTGAGCGCAATTCCTGATGACAGTGTTTGTACCGGGTTTTTTTTCTCTAGTGCTGTGAGAGACATTTATCACGGGTTGCCATTTCTACTTGTGCTTATTGGGGGCTTCCGTTGGTATCTGCATGGGTTCGATGAGGGCACCTTGGAAACACCTTCTAAGCTTCTTTTTTTCCAAGGTACCTTCTGCGCTTCTGACGTTTGTTTGGGATGCTGACGTCATGGCGGATATCAAAGCCTCCAGGGGTGAGCACATGGGAAGTGTGCTGAAACCTGATCTGCTGCTGACCGTGCAGATGCTGTCTTGAAAATAAAAGCGCAATGGGGTTGGATCCGGTTTCATCCTGTGTGGTCCCTGATTCCTGCCTGTCAAACTGAAGTTTTACTCCAACTCTCCCTGTACCTGGTCTTGCCTACTCGAGCAACAGATGCTGTTTTCTAGCTGGCATTACCTGCCTGGCAAGAGGGCAGCTGTGAGAACAGCTGAGCTGGCTTCCCCAGGCTCAGCATGTGAAGATCTCAAACTTGGAAGACTAGGATGTTTTTCCAGTGCATTTATATTCTTTGATGTTTCACCAATATTGCCTCAAGAGGTTTTACAGTCTTTTTCTAACTTCAAAGCACCTTTGGGGTAGAAAAAGAAAGAGGTGAGGCCTAGAGATGGGAGAGCACACGTTTGCTAAACAATTCCCAATTGTGCTGTCGGTCAGCATCTGGGGCTGCTGGCATTTCTGGCTATTGCTTCACAAAGCACTTTGTCCATGAGAGTTTCTAGGTCTGGAGACGGTCCTGGATCATACTGAGTTCTAAGTCCTAGATAAGCTGTTTATTGGAGAAGGAATGTACATACACCATGCAGCCAATAAGCTGTTGCTGCATCTGAGTTGTAGGCCATTGGAAAAAGCTCTAAAGAATCCAAAGCAAGGAAGATTAGGAAATTAGTAGCACCAATTCCATCAGGGGTTTTTCCCAGATATTTTTACTGTGTGAGCTGAGGCTGTTGTGTGGCAGGAATTGTTCCAACAAATACATGTTTATGAAGGCCCTGCCTGGCAGCTGATGGGCTTTTGGAGATGGGAGCAGATCCCTTGGCGCATACAGCTCTGAGTATATCCCATTTTTATGCACTTTGCTAGTTTCTGCCTACTTTCTCTGTTCATTTGCAGCGAGAAATAAGGAAGGCTCCTTTTGACTTTTGTTTAGAGTTCAGATTGGTGCTCCTGAGAGATAAGATAAGTGGATGAAATGAATTACTTTTGGAATCTGGGGTTAACATTTTATTTTTGGTATGGTTGATGGCTCTGCTCTTTCAAACAATTTCATTTCAGCCAACCAGAGTTCAACAGAAGTGACTATGGAGAGAGAAATGCCACTTTTGGAATGTATAAAGATACACATTAAAATGAGGGTTATTTTTATCTCTTATCTCTTGGTCTGTGGAATCTCTTTAAATTGGAAATTGAACTCTTAAGCCATTGAAATGCAAATGTAACCCTTGCAGAAAAAGTGTTGTCATTCTCTCCTCCCCGCCCTCCCTTGCAACAGTTGTTTTTCTTATCCTCCGTCTGGAAGGCTCTGGATTCAACTGATTTATCTTTTTTTTCAAGCAGATTCAACTAAAGTGCAAGATATACAAATTGTACAATTTTACTGTTTTGATGATACTGTTTAAAAGAAAGTCTGCTGTTAAAATGCTGGATTGACTGTGCATTCTGGAGGTGATTAATTACCTAATGGCTGTGGATCAGATGACTGCATGGGGTGAAAGAGCTGACACATAAGCAGGGCTCCTGTTCCTAGAATTGAGACCCACACCTTCTTTTAATAATGTAAGGGAAAGAAATGACTGTAGGCTGATGTATGTGGTGTACCGGAAGTCCTATGGTTGATCCCTTGTAGCATCTTCTTTACAAGATCATTCTTGATCTGAAATCTTCCAACAGCCTAAATCATGGGCTAGATCAGCATGACTGGCTGGGGAATTCTGGGAATTTAAGTCCACACATCTTAAAAGTTCCCAAAGTTGAGAAAAACTAGGCTAGATGAACTAATGGTCGAAATTGTTTATAGCTTCCTGAAGAGAGCTTAATTAAAATGTTTGTAACTGAATTGTACCACGTCACTCACTGCTGTTCTTTTCCTGCTTGATGGGCTGGGGTGCTGTGAAGCATACTTGTGGAAAACTGAGAAGAAACAGGACTGGGCACTGGAGGGGGCAATGAGGGAACAGGGCACAATGTGCAACCAGAAGTGATGCTGGCTTGCAGATCCAATAAGTCTGCTTGTGGCTATCATGAAGGAGGTGAAACAGAAGGCTCACTTGGAAAGGTGAGCTAGAATTAGGAAAAACTGGGATGCAACCTCTATCAATACAAGAGAATATTTGTGGCTCAGGGTTGAACTGTGGTTGCTCCCTGAGTTTGGTGGTTTTCTTGCAGACGTTTCATGACCCAACTAGGTAACATCAATGTTAGAAGGGAGTGGTGTTTGCTCTATTTGTATACAGTGGCTTGCTCTGTTAGTGGGAGGGTTATTTTCTTGGCAGTTCCTTGATTAGGCTGTTAGGGCAGCCTAGCAGGGCAAGCCACTTGTGTATAAACAGAGCTCACTCTCTCTTTTAGCTAGTTAGTAATGAAACCAAGAAAACAACCAAGCTCAGAGAGCACCAAGGACTCCACAAAGGCCTCTATTTTACAAGCAGACATTTTCATATGAGAAGCTATAAATCTGAAAATTAAAGACTTTCCATTTTAGGTAAAAAAATATTGCATCTTCCACAGAGCCCATCAAAAATTCAATAATGCTTTTATTAGAGAGATTATATGTCTTATATTTTATTCACCTACCCCCCTAAAAATGTGTCTTAAGCTTCCACTAATTTGAAGCAGAACAAAGTGCTGTCTTCTCTTTACAAGGAACACAGTATGTTCAAGTATCTTGTACAAAAAGAAAAAGATACATAAAGATTTTACAGTACACTAAAAGAATTCTACATACATACAAAACAGGAAAGAATGGGGGGGTGTCTCTCAAAAGATGTTAGGGGAGTTGCTGGCAACCTTGACAACTGGTTCTGCTTCAGAGGTCTTCTGTTCAGGTGCTGCAAAGACACAACAATGTCATTCAAAGAACTGTTTCCCACCCCTTCTCCATAAGGCATGAAAGATGACAGAAAAGCCCAGCATATTTGTCATGGGACTCGCTGTGAGGACTTGAACTTCCAGAGAAATGGCTGAAGAGCAATGGAAGAGAGAGAGGATGTTTTTTCCATTTTACTAGCCCATCCAAAGCTTGGCTCATGGCAAGATCTACAGAGGAATTTCCTGCCTTTTGTGAGGCAGCTGCATTTATTTTTTTACCATCACTGCTTATTAAATATTGAAAACACTTTCTGAAAAGATGAGGGATGGATGCATCTACGAACAAAACAAAATTTCATACATGTTCTGAATGTATTTCACAAGTATATCACTGTTCTCTTTTGATTGGATATCTGGCAACAGCCAAGACTAGCCTGCAGTGTTCTTGGCAAGATTTTTTGATGTGATTTGCCCCTGCCTGCTTTCTATGGCTGAAAGATGGATTGGCCCAAGGTTCATCCTTAAGGCAGGACCAGAACTCACAGCTTCTCAGTTTCTAGCCCATTACTTTTAACCACCACACCAAATTGACACTGCTGATTTTCTAAATTATTGCTCTGGGTTACCCTGGAATTGGCAGGGGTCTTGACTAGTTTGGACAGAGACCTTTCCCCACTTGATTGGGTATGATAGAATTGTCTTCATACTACCAGTGCCTAGCCAACTTGATTTCCCTCCCCTCTAGATGTGCATTTTTGAACAAGCAAGGATTTACCTGAATTAGTGAGCTTGTCTTGGTTTTGCTGTACATCTATAATGATGCCTTCATCATCATCCTCTTCCTCTGTGTCTCCCTGAAATCCATCCATCTCTGTGTTTTCCGCCTTGAACAAACAGAGTTGGCACTGTCAAATATCGTGAAGTCAAATAGTTAGTCTTTAACTTACGATCAGTTGCTCAGCATCCCAATGCATCTCCAAGAAGGTATTCACAACGTGGTTCCGAAGGTCTGACATCCATTCCCCACCCCGCAGTCACGTGACTTCATTTTGGGTGCTTGGCCTGCATTTACAGCTATTTGCAGCACCATGTGTTCACGTGACTGCATTTTTTTGGATGGTGTTTACTTTTGGTTTCTAGAAAAAAACTACCCCATAGTGAACAATGAGTTTGCTTAATGACCATGGCATTTGCTTAACAACTGCTGTTAAAAAGGTGGTAAAATCAAGTTTGATCACATGAATAGTCATTTTATCACCATCACAAATTATGACTGTTGCTATGAGGTTCAATTGCAGTCATAACTCAAGGATGATTTGAAAACTAGTTCACAATGCCCATCAGAAATAAATAAACCATGACCCAAGACAGTGGCATGATTGAGAATTGGTACTCATGGAGAAAACTCTGTGGGTCTGTTTGCTTGTAAGGAAAGGGCTTCTGGAACTGACCCATATTTTTGCACACAAACTAAACTCCATTGCTGGCTGCTCATGTTTAAAACTAGTCACCAACAGTGAAAAGAAGGCACACTAGTGAATCTTGCATTCAACTCCCATTTATGTAAGATGTTCAACTAGGTCAGTGAGCAGGGGAAGGAGTGTGGGAATGCCTAAAAAAGGACAATAGAGGCAACTGACTCGCTCCAGGGAATTAAGTTCAACCCCAAAAGATTGTCATGCACAGAAACACTTCTAAACCTAGTCCTCCATGAAAAAGAGTTGGAGAGAAGGAGAAGCTGAAAAAAGAAGCCTCTCTATTCCATAACTAACTCACTGCCAAGTCCTGGCACACAGATTATACTTCTAATGATGGTTCTAACTACAGCCACAACTACTGTTACCTGCTTAGCCACTGAGGAAAGCACTAATGGTATCACATAGCCTTGTCTGCAATCCCTTGAGGCACAAGGGCTCATGGGATTGCAGGCACTTCCAGTAATGGGGACAAACCTCAAATGAGGACTTTCTCAAGCTCAGAGTGACAACTTTAGTGCCTTCCACCAATTTTATTCCGTTGCAGAATATATACCAAAACTGTACATGCTTGTGCATTTTTTGGTTGTACAAACTCTGCCATGATGCAGTTTATGGGTTATTCAACAAATAATTGACCTTGGCTCAGTACAGGTAGTTCTCGAATTATGACAATCATCTAACAAAGTTATAAGACCCCCCCCAAAAATGCTACTTAAGACCTGGTTCCTAAATTCTGATCCCCCCAACTCTGCTGTCATGTGATTTTGGGCACTTGGCAACCAGCCCACATTTAAGGCCATTTGCAGTGCCTGCAATCACATGACCACAATTTATGATGTGTTTGCTAGAAACCAGCATTTACTTCCAGTTTCTGGCAAAAACCAGCCCATAGCAAATAATGGGTTCATTTAACAAACTAAAAAAGGTTGTAAAATTGGGTCGGTCACATGGTGACCCACTTTACAACCATATTTGCCAGGTTCAATTATGGTGATAAGTCAAGGACTACCTAATCCTAAATGAATTAGACACATTGAGCTTCTTGGATCTGAGCACTCAAGTCTCTGCCAGACTCACCCAACAAAACATGTAGAAAAGAAAGACAGTGGCACAGCTTGTTAACAGCCAGCAAACAGATAGTTAACTACTTGGGTGGAAGCCCATCATTACCTGCTCGGTCCCCGGAGATCTCCTCATGAACTTGGTTATTGACATGCTTCCTGCCGACTTCCGTTTTGCCGAGACTGGGGGGATCTGGGTTACTATCCCTCCTGGCAAATTGCCCCCTTCTTCCTTGGCCACTGATGGAACCTGAGTGATGTAGTTCCACTGGCAAGGAACAGGCAGATGCTCTTGGCCATAGTTCTTCAGGACCTCAGAATGCACATACCAACACATCCGATACTCAGGCCTCTTCTCGTATATGGAGTTCTCTGAGATGATTCTCTTCAGTCTGGCTTTGGAAGGAACCATGTTCTCGCAGGCCAGAGCCTGGCCTTGGGAGACCCTGGGACTGGAATCTCCACTGCCCAGGGAGGAGACTGGACTGCTGGGATCCAAGAGCAGCCCCAGGCGGCAACATTCCTGGAATTCCTGGATGATGACTTTGCTTCCATTCACATTGCCATGAAGTAGTGGAAGCAGCTGCGCCAAGACTACAGTGGGGCAAACAGCAGAATTTTAGTTATGCCAAGGAAGTCCTTCACTGCTGGAGCAACAGAGGTGAGTCAAGAATCGTTGATATTTTTATGGACCAGGAAAATAGTTTTTAGATTTTAAAATAGGTATTTTGAGACAGCACAGGACAAGACCCAAGTGCTTCATCCTGGTTACGCTCATGTTTACTCTGAGTAGATGTTATGGCTTTCTGTATGACTGCAGGTAGTCCTCAATCGTTCATTTAATGACTTACAACCCATCCCTGAAGTTAGGACTATCACACCTGCCGACCTTCATGTGATTATAATTTGGTTGCTTAGTAAGTGGCTCACATTTACAATAGTGCAGCTTCTTGTAAACACGT
Source organism: Acrochordus granulatus (assembly GCA_032468055.1). Lineage (NCBI taxonomy): Eukaryota > Metazoa > Chordata > Lepidosauria > Squamata > Acrochordidae > Acrochordus > Acrochordus granulatus. The sequence continues at coordinate 101,873 of JANHZU010002006.1, read as the reverse complement.
GATCATGATTTGTGACCTTCCCAGCCACTTTCCCATAAGCAAAATCAATAGGGGGGAACTGGATTCACTTAACTGCAGGAGTCATTTAACAATGATATGATTAACTTCATGACTGGTAAAAATGGTTGTAAAATCAGGCCAGCATGTGATGACTTGCTTAACAACCACATCACTTAGCAACCAAAATTCAGATTCCAATTGTGGTCATAAGTCAAGGATTATCTGTACTGTGAAACTGATTGCTACTTTAGACCTTTTCTCTGATGTGGAAGGTAAAGAACACAAAACAAGCCATGTATCATCAACTTGCTACGCACTGCAGAGAGCTCCTCCATTCTGGGAAGGAAACCTGTTGTTGGTTCCATCCACCCGCCACTTACTTTGTTGGTCTTTTGTTTTCTTTTTGCTGCTTTTCTCTATCAAATCTTCCTCGGCAGTGCTAGAATCCAGGAAAGAAGCTGTAAATTGCTGCAGGATTCCCATTTCTGTACTCGTGCCAGCATTGCTGTGCTCACTTTCCCAAATGCAACCAATCTTCACAGGTTGCAGGATGCGGAATTTCTTCCCCTTGGTGATCAGCTCATCCCACTCCTTGGCTTTTAGCTTTTGGCGAGCTTTGTAGTTTTCTGGATCACATTCCTGAATAAGAATGGAGGGAGAGATAAGTTTACTCCCTGATGGGAGATGAAAAGGCTCAGCATTGGATCAGACTCGTGAAACTGAAGGTTAAATCAATAACTAATGTATTCCAAAGATTCTATTTTCTGAAAACTAAGCATCTATTAACTAGTTTCATAAATAACGCACTAGAAAAACTTGACCAGGTCTGCCTTACATAGTGAAAAATTACACCATGCAAACAGATTCACCTACCAGTTAAAGACTGAACTAACCAATTTCTGGATGTGCACAATACAGTAAACCAAGTATTCTTAACAATAGCAAGGCACTCCTTTTGCTGAAGAGCAGAAGAGAGCATGGAGCGTGCCTTTTTCTGGGAGGTGTCTTTCCCTAGTTTATAGTCCTAGTATTATCTTAGGATCTCCCACCCAAGTATTAACCAGGTATGACCTTAGCATTTTTTTGAAATAAGCTAAGGTCAGCTACATGAATGTATCACATTAAAAGTTCAAAAGTACAGAGTGGTGTGAAATAAGGAATACCAGTATATGAACACCAAGGAAAGTCCATTTGGACATTTTTATTGAATATCTATAGATTAAAAATTACAATTAATTAAATTAAAAAAATCATATCCATTAGACACTAGAATACCATTTTAGGAAGATGTCTGTGAAGACTCTCACTCGTCCAGGGTAATTGCATCACAACAAAAGTTTAAAAAGCAGGCATCTGGATTGGAT
>JANHZU010002006.1:82113-98126 GCA_032468055.1 Acrochordus granulatus | reverse complement strand
TCATTCCTACAGCACACCTCACTGCTGTCACACTGTCTTCATGCATATCCTGTACCAGCTTCACATACTTTTCCGCTACTCCAGACTTCCTCACACGGTACCACAGCTCCTCTCTTGGCACTCTATCGTATGCTTTATCCAAATCCACAAACCCACAATGCAGTTCCTTCTGGCCTTCCCTGTATTACTCCTGCAGCACTCTTAGCGCAAACATTGCATTGGTAGTACTCTTTCTTGGCATAAAACCATATAGCTGTTCACTGATCATCACCTCTCATCTTTTTCTCAGTTACATAAATAAGGAACATTATTTTGTGTTAACATATTACATCAGTTCAACCAGTTCAGCAGTGCATAGATACTGTACCTATGTCACATCCAACACATTTTGAAGCATTATGAAGCATCCAACACATTTTGAAGCAGTTCAGCAGTGCATAGATACTGTACCTATGTCACATCCAACACATTTTGAAGAAATGGATATAATTTATAACTGGTAGTTTTTTTACTTCTCCTTATATTATCCACCCTCCCCCACAATAATGGCTGTATATCTATAACACACTGTGCAACTGCTATCATGTATTTGATATGATCTGCTAAGATCTCTTTTAACTGTTAGTTTTACTCCTGTAGAATCAAGTACAGAAGTCAATATATTTTCCCAAATAAATTAATCTTTAGTTTGGACTGCAGCTTTTTGACCAAGACTGTAACTAGCTATCAGTCCTAAGGCTAATATATTGTCAGGCAGGCTAGGTAAATCAACATCTACAATATAAATCAGGGGTATCCAACCTTAGCAACTTTAAGATGCATGGACTTCAGTTTCTAGAATTCCTCAGCCAGTACAGCTAAGTTGAAGTCCACACATCTTAAAGTTGCCAAAGCTGGACATCCCTGATATAGATCATTTTTCAGCCCCTTAGGCTTAGGAAAATTCCCTTCTCTTTGGGGCTTACTTCAGTCACGCCTTCATCCTCTGAAAGATATCCATGAGGAACAAAAAACCCATCATCATCATCTTCTTCCTCTCCGCCATCTTCTTCCTCATCCTGAATGATGGAAAAAGAGGAATAGATTATGAAGCAGCTTTGGAAGAGTATCTTTTTCTAAGAAAAATTTCAGAGGCAGAAAATTTCAAAAGGGCTGACCAGGAAGGAAAAGACATTCTCAGTTTTGCCAAGATGTATTTGCCATATTCAAACAAAATGCCTTTCTCACATTTAGAAAGACTTATTTCCCCTTCTGTTTCCCCCCGCTCCAAACTGTGCAGACCTTCAGGCATATTAGAGTTTGATGATGGAGGTAAGTTCTAATTATGGTGCTGCAGCAGTTGGAAAATCACAAATCAGAACTGGTTTGACTCATAAGGAAGAATGCAGCCTCACAACCACCAATCTTTAAGCCATAGAATGCCGTTCACCCCCCCAGACATATGGATGCCAGGTCAAAATTAATCATGGATAAATCAGGAGAGCCAATTTGGTGTAGTCGTTAAGACGCAAGGCTAGAAAATCAGGAGACTGGGAGTTCTAGTCCTGCCTTACATGCAAAGCTAACTGGTGACCTTGGGCCAGTCACTCCCTCTCAGCCCTAGGGAGGAGGCAATTGCAAATCATTTCTGCAAAAGCTGGCAAGAAAACTGCAGGGACTTGTCCAGGCAGTCTTCGAAAATTGGACAAATTGAATTAGAAATAATATTTTGGGTTATCTTTTGTTACTCCAATCATCTCCCAAAGCATCAAGAAATGGAGAATGCTGGCAAACAGTACGGATGACCAATTTTTGTGCTTGATTCCAAATGCTGCTTGCAGCTTTTCAATCGCCACATATTCAGGTGATTTCTCAAGAGTTTTCCGGTAATTGAAACAGAAGCACTTTGCTGCTTTGGGAAAAGTGTTAGCCTTACCCCTTCACTGTGAGAGAGGGATTCCCCTGGTTCCTCCTCCTCCCACTCTTCATCACTTTCAAATTCATAGTCCAGGAGCTTCTGCAGTGAAAGAAGGAATATGGTAAAGCTAAATAAGACAGTTTTTAACAACAGACAAAATGGAAACACCAAATCCTAGAGCTAGAAAGGACCTTTGAAGTCCCTGAATCCAACCTCCTACTCAGTGCAAGATCCCCTAGACTACAGCATCTCTGACTAGTTCTGAACTGGGTGTATCTCTCCAGGATCTTTCTCAGCACCTTTTTAGAACTAGACAATGATCCTGGGAATTGAAGGATGCACAGCAGGTTCATCATCACTGCTTCCATACATACAAACTGCCTTGTTTCAGGACTATTTCTTTGAGTAGCCCCTAGTGCTGCATCACTGACCGGCTGAAGCTCCCCAGCAGAGGTCTTTGGGACCATAATGTTTCACTGCAGAGGCAAAGGTACTAATGCTAAATAGGAAAAACAGGAGTTGACCAGCAGCTCTTAGCCCCACCACCCCAAAATCAGCTTTCTACCTGTTCTGTTTCCATATTGTCTCATGGTTTGGCTCCAGCTCTTCAACATCTTACATAAGTCTTTCCTAGTCTGAGTGAAGTATCAGGGATCCTCTGTGGGCAATCCATATTTCTTCCTATCCACAGATTATGATATCCTTGCAGAATCACAGGGTTGGGAGGGACCATGGAGATCATCTAATCCAACTCCCTATATCCCAATACAGGAATTCTCATACTATCCCAGATAAATGGCTGTCTAATTGTTTCTTGAAAATTTCCAGGGATGGAGCACCCATGTCTTCAGGAGACAGGCTGTTCCCTTGCTTCATAGATCTCATGTCAGGACATTTCTTCTAATGTTTAGTTTGGAACCTCTCTGCAAAGCTTCCATCCACTGGTTTTTGTCTGACCCTTAAGAGAATAAATTCACCCTCCCTTCCCTGGGACAACCCTTCAAGGTTTAGAAGACTGCTCTCATGTCACCCCATAGCCTTCTCTTCTTTAGGCTAAACATATTTAGTAGCTCTTTGTAGGAATTATCTCTAAGCCCCTCACCATCTTTGTTGTTCGTCTCTGCATTTTTCAGTTCGTTAGCATCCTTTTGTACCAGACACATTATTCCTAAGTGCATCTGACCAATGCAGCACAGAGAGGAAATATCCCTCCCCATGATTTTGATACTACACCTGTGTTTATGCAACCCAAAATTGCACTGGTCCTCCTCAAGAAACATAAGAAGCTGTCATGACCCCAATTTTGCTGACTAACAATGGCTCTCAAAATGAAGTCATTTCCCTTGACCTTGAATGCATAAGTATTTCAACAGAATACTTATTTTATTACAGAACAGACCTTCTGCTGGATGTTTCTGTAGGATTCCTGACATGAAGCTAAGTTTTCTTTCTACAAAAATTTACTAAACTGCCATCTCTTTCCTTTGATATCTGCTTGGCCCTACTTGACAGCCTTTTAACCTGTTTGTAGAACATGTGTGACATAATGTTCTCAATGAGCTGGATTGTTTTTCTGCAGACATTTCATTACCATCCTAGGTAACGTCATCAGCAACGTTACCTAGTCTGAAAACGAAACATCTGCAAGAAAACAACCAAACTTAGAGAGCACTAAGGAACCCACGGTTCAACCCTGAGCTACAAATATTCTATTGGTAATGTTCTCAGTTTACCGTATCTTTGGTCCAAGGGTTTCTTGGCCTTATTGCAGAAGATCTCTTGTTCCATGTGCCCCAGTAGGCAGGCCGATGATTCTCACAGAACTGCAGGAGTTTCATTCTGCCAAACTTCTTCCTTTCTGGAACATCTTCTGCTTGGCTGCTACCCACAATGACAACATCACTATTGAACAAAAAATGGTGTGTTCAATCTTTGATGTTGCCCACTGGGGTTCCAAGACATCAAAAGAAAGATTGGAGGGGGGAGCTGAAAGTGTTCCTTGTTTTTCATTTAAACAAAGTTCTTAAGTAGTACTAATGCTTAACTTCCAAGAAAAGGACTTTTATTCACTTCTCTAGAGATTTCAGTTAAAACTGAACTGGTAAATTCTATCACAGTTAAAAAAAGTGAGTGAAAGTTAAGGAAATACTGTGTTGCAAACCACACCAACTAAAAGAGGAACAGGGGAGGAGGTAGACCAATGAGAGGGAGGGAACACTAAAGCTTTCTACACTGGATGCCAGACACCCTACAGTGAAAAATTCTGGGGAGGATGACTAAGGATTAAAGCATCTTAAAGCACATCCTCTTACAGCAGAGAAGTTGTGAGTACAGCACCTTGTTTGAAGCTTAAAACTGAGCAAGGGAGATATCTTGAAATGGGTCATCACACCAGAGTTTTTATGCGAAGCGAGACACACAATGCATCGCAACATGAGGTGAATGCATTTCCACTGGTGATAAGTTATCCTATTACCACACAGAAATGATTCAGGAAACTTCAGTGGATGTGAATAGCAGCATGTAATTGGGGAAATTATTGAAGGAATGGAACACCCTCATCAGATAGCAGTGGATCTCATCATGAGCCCAGCCAGGTCTATCTCAAGGGGCCCATTAACAAAGGTTCAGCTCAAAAACCTTTTCCACTGTTGCTGTCTGAAGCTAGAATTCAGAGGATTGTCACAGGCTTCCATTTATTTATCTGTTTTAGAAATTGTCATCAATAAAGTGTTCTAGTAAAAGCCAGAAAGACATCAGAAAACACCAAAATGTGGCAATGAACTACTTTAGAAGGTGGGTATTTCTGTTTTTTCTAACTAAAATAATTCTTGTAAGGTTAAAAATGGCTTCCAACTCAAGGAAAAGAATCCTAAATGCCAAAGCTTTCTCATGTTAACCAGCTGAAGATTTGTTAAAAAAAATAGGAGGGTGGGCAATGGTGAGTACACCTTCCCTGTTCACTTTAATCACATTTTTAATCACATTTTTCATCTGGGAACACAAATAATGGCACTTCCTCATTGGAATCCAAAGCCGCACTTAGAATTCTACAACCTGGTCATGGGGAAGAAGAGGTGTGCCAAATATCCAGAAATGGGCCTATTCCAAGGGTCACATTCTGAGGTTAGAACAGTTCTGGAACACATTGTGAGGTTACAATATTATGGGATGAAACTTTCTGTTTGAGGGTCAAAGTTCTCTCTCCCTTTTCCTCTTCAAAGAATATCAGAAGTCAGACTATCACTGAACCTAGAACCATCTGTCAGTTTCTTTGTGTAATGAGGTCTGATATTATTATTCAAATAATATATTTTCACCAACAGATTTTTCTAACTTGTAGAACAAAGATGGTTACCATCAACCACTCTTGGGGTACCAAATTCTATAATTTTAACAACTCCATCTGAAGGATAATATTTTGTTCCTCTAGTTCTTTTCTTTGACCACTTTGTAGCTACTATGTAGACCAGATAGGCAGAAGACTAGAATGCATCCATGAAAACCAACTAGTAGTCAGATGACATGATGAAAACTCCCTAATTTCACAACACATGGACAGACTCTACTATAGTTTTAATAAGGAAGCTGTGGGCATCCTAGGCCAATCTAAATCCAAAAATGTTAGGAGATTCCTGGAAAGCTTAGAAATACATAGAGATAAACTATGTTATTCATCATTCAAAAGAGACAATAAACAAAGAAAGAAACAAAAAGACCAGAACACATCCTCTCCAGCAACACCCAAATAAAAAGACAAATAATCAAGTAAAACCCAGTTCCCCCAACCAAGGAACTATCAAGGAAAAACCCATACCCATTCCAACATTGGCAAGGTAAGCTACTGCATAAAAACAGGGAACTAACCCAGACTCACTCACACTGGTTACCTAGTCAGATAATGAAAGTAGTTAACTAACCTGTTAATCCCATCAGGACTGCAGCTGCAGACAAGGGTGGGTTCTGATTTCCTAGGATCCCGACTCTTCAGTTCTTCCAAGAAAGAAGCATTGCAGCTTTGCTCTTGCACAGACCGGTCTAATCGGTCGGAGAAGTCCTGATCGAAAGGCACACGGCAAAGCGGAGCAAGGATCATGTTCTCCTTGATCTCAAAGGGAGCAAACTTTCCACACCATCCTGCAAGAGTCTGAAAATAAGAGACAAATTTACTATCCTGCTCCCCTTGGAACGCAGAATAAAATGAAAATTTCACTGTTGAAGCCCAGGACAACCAGACACTTCAAAATATCCATTACCATCCTAGGTCAGCATTTTGCTGCTTAAAGCAAAGACTAAGCAGGTTATCCATGCTCTGGAAGAAACAGCACCTTATAGCCATATTAGGCTTTTTTTAAATAATTGCAGGTTGGATTCTACATATTGAGTAGGCTGTGCAGCATTCTGACTTGGAGGCCTGTGCCTGCAACTTCTTAAACCTTCTTACTTTAGCTAAAGTGCATCATTCACAATGCACACACTTCTCTTAAAACTTCATCATGACCTTGGTCTTTTAGTTCAGGTATTTAGTAGTATTATACAGGAAAACACTTAAAGGTTAAAAACCTCAAGTGTACAAAAATTACAGAACTGGTTAGAAAACTTACTTTTGGCGCAGGCTGTGTTTTTGGTTTTTGAAAGAACCGGGTGATTTCAGCCTTTTCTGCTTTGAGGCGCTAGAATCAGAATATTAAAAATGGACAAAATTGCATGTCATAATCCATGAAATTAAGAACATCTTGGCAAACAAAGGTTTCTCTGAAACAAGGAAGGCAAACTTTGTCCCTGTGTAATGGCAAAAGCTCTGCACTCTTGAAACAACAAAAAAGTGAAACAAAACAAAAAAAATCCTATTAGATTTACCTTCTCTTCCTCTTTCAAGCGCTTTTCTTCTTCTTTTTTCCTTTTCTCTTCTAATTTTGCCCTTCAAAACAAAGCCCAGGTTTAGGAAAATAAAACTAGGTTTAAGAAAACACAAGCATCAGGAGTGTTCAGACATGACTCGGATATTCCCCGCACAACCCCAAACATTTTTTCTAGGATATGGGTGTTCCAGTCCAGAAACATTTTGTAGATCTTGGCACTTTCTATTGGAAAAGCTTCCATGTGAATTTCCAATTCAAATCTGGTTTTAGGATCAAGAGGCATAAGAGGCAGCCTTGGAGATATCCATCACAACTGGACAGCAAATTGCATTGGGCACAGATTAGTCTCTGCAACTTGAGTAAGATATGAATTATGAATGATCATCCTCATCTGTGGTAATCCTAGCAACATTAAAGCAAATCAACCAATCAAAAAAAAAGAGAAACCAAGTCCAGCCACCATAATCCCAACAGCACACTGGAACAAGAGAAATATGTGCTGATTGATCAACAATCCCATGCAATTGTTTACGTACTCCAGGGCTTCCTGCCTCTCCTTCCGTTTTTCTTCCTTTGCTCGTTGTTTTTCAGCTTTCTCTTTTTCATCTTTCTCCTTTTTCTCCCTCCTTTCTTTATCCTTCAACTCCTTCTCTTCTTCTTTCTTCCTCTTTGCTTCTTCTCGGGCACGTTCTTTTGCAGCCTTAGCTTCCTTCTTCAGTCTTCCCTTCTCTTCTCGTTTAGCCTGCAGCTCCTGAAGCTTAGCTGCACGTTCTTGGTCCTTTAAGAAAAAAAAAGACCAGAAGAGGTCTTTATAGAGATTTCTTGATACTATCATATTCTCACAGTGAAGTAGCCCAATATGGGTTAACAGGTATAAGGCTCTCTCTCTGGCTTCTCTAGGTAATGAAGTTCTTTCTTTAAGCAATACTATAGAAAATGGTGATCAAGATTATTATATATGAACCCCAAAAGCATATGGCTTTGAAGATGGCACTATGTTAGGGATTATCAAAAAGATACTGCTCTTATAAATCACTTTTTGCTTCCTTGAGAAGAAACAGGGGAGAGATAGCCCTCCTATATTGCAAAAACCAACACAATCCTAAAGTGACTGATTTGTAATCTCCCTGGCAAATATTATCTAGGGAAAATGATTATATGCATAATTCTTTGGCTATACAAAGGCATCTTCTAGACTGCACTATTTCAGGATGTAGGCTGCCTACAGGTAGTTATCACTTCACAATTCTAATTGGGACTGGCAACTCTGTGGCTAAACGATGCGATCATTAAGTGAAATGTCACATGACCACATTGCTTAGTGATGACAGATTTGGCAATCCCAGTTGCTGTTGTTCATCAAATATCACACAGTTGTTGGGTGAGGACCCACCTCAATCCAAGCCATTATTGGAGGAAGGGCTTCTATTTCAACTCCCCTCACCCATCTCCCCATCATCTCTGCCCTTTTGGTTGCCTAACTATCTGCTGCCTCCCCCACCATGTTACAACCAGCCAAGGCCTTCTTTTGCGTTCTGGCCAGGATCTACTTTTGTGAAAGGAGGCCTCAGTGGTAGCAACAAGATACACACTTTCCCATCCATAGCTCTCATCTGCCAGTCTGTGGGTTACCTCCCTTGTGCATGGCCAGGATGGAGGGAAGGCAGTAAGGATGACAATAATGATGACACATAATTTTGATGAACAAAATTATGACAATGGGGTGTGGGCAGTCATAAATGCAGGTGAGCCCAAATTTTGTTCAAAAGATTGTGGGGGCAGTGAATGGATGGAGCTTTGAGGACTGGTTATATCATTGGTCATTAAGCAAGGACTACCTTGGATGTTCACAGTCTGCATGAATAAAACACTTTCTACAACACAGGTATCACCACCTTGGTTAACCCAATGGAAAGGTTACAACTATATGCTTCACTTCTTGCAATCTATTCTTCTTATCCCCTTAATTTTCTGTTTGTCCTTCAAAATTAAAGTGCAATCCTATTAAGTCTGGGAGATTTCTGAAAGAAGTATTGGTGTGGCTGCCACCATCAAATCCTTTCCTGGGTTACTAATTTTTTTCCCTTCTTTCTTTCTATCTGTCAAAGGTAACATGACTAGGTAAAACATGGGGAAGACTTAGAACAGTTACTTTGTTAATATTGAAACAAGGAAATAAGCAACTTAAAAGAGGTTACAAACAAGTTTTCTTCCTTATATAACATTCTGCCAATCTTTCCCTTCTTTGGCACTAAAGATATTCTTAACCCTATTACTCTGAGAGGTAAAAGTTTTCTCAGGGCTCAGAACTTTATTCCATCCCTACCTCCATCTCTCAAGCTTCTGTAGTTCCCTCTCCCTCCAGGTTATAATTGGAAGGATGTATCTTGCTTTAACTGGTAATTCTACTACCTAGTCAATGCAATTTCCAAGCCCCAACCAAGTTGAGTAAAATTAGTGATGATCCATTGCTACTAGATACTACCAAGTCCAGAAATAGCTCTGTCTACATAACATCTCCGATTATACAAACTGGCATTATCAAAGGAGCATCTTAGTCAAAAATACCTGGAAGATATGTGATGCGAGAAGAGGCTTTTTATTAAGTCAGGCCACATTCTATCTGATTTAATATTGTCTTTCCTAGAATTTAGATCTCTTCTGGCCTAACTGGAGATGTTGGCATAGAAACTAGGATTTTTTTTGTCTGCAGAACAGGTGGCTCTGCTGAGTTGTTCCAAACACTTTCTACAGGCAAAATTTATAATTTATTAGGGACGTGCATGCTTCAAGAACATTGTGGAACAAGCACTTCAGACCTCATAAAAGCAGAACATCTCTGATACTCATTAAAACAGGTTTTTCTCAGGCTTCTGTGCTTGAAGAGCCAGACTGCTAAAGTAACTAGTTATGTTTCACCAAGTCAACTTTTAGCAAACAGAAATAATCCTTCTCCAGGATGATGATGAATGCTTATTAAAGTAGCTCATATTTTATTGAGCTTTCATGAATACCTTAAAAAAAGCAACAAGATGCTTCAATAATGACCAAGGGGATACTGTCATTAATACCATAAATACTATCTTCCACTTCACTTTCTAAGTGATGTGGAAGATAAGCCACTTTTAGTTTTCAGCGTCAAAAACACAGCACGTAAACTCAGTCAATCAGTGAAATCATCTCACCCTCTGTAGTTTGAGCTTCTCCTTCTCCTCAGAACTTTGATGAGCTTTTGGAGAAGCCTGAAATTGGAAGAACGGAGCTGTTTAGACATCAGCATTCCTTAAAGCAATCAAAATCAAGATTAGGATTTATACATAGCACAAGCCATAATGAGGTGTTTTAGGTTATGAAACTCCAGCCACTCTGCAAGTGGTAACTTATGTCATAGCAAGATGTGTTGTATTCAACAAATCATGGTTAAGGGAACCGTGGTTTAGCATGATGAATCAAGTCAAAGAGTCATTTTTGGCATCTTAAAAGATGAATAGATTTATTACAGCATAGTACAGTAATCTGAATTCCTCATCTGGTCTTCAATAAATAGGGAGAGCACAGAAAAACACTGGGGAGTAGAGTCAGGTGAAGCTAGGCCCATTATTTTCTTATTTTCAAAATTGTAACACAAAACACCTTCCAAAAGCCTTCCTCAACTAGAAATGGCCTGGGAATATATCTCCCACAATTTTTATCCAGCAGCTTCAGGTAGTCCTCAACTTACCACCACAATGGAGCCTAGAATTTTGATTGTAAGTTACTGTGGTCATAAGTTAAGGTGCCATGTGACTGGACTCAATTTTACAACCATTTTGAACAGTTGTAAAGCAATTCACCATGATTTAAAATGAATCACATGGTCGTTAAGCAAATCCATTCTACCAAATGGGTGTTTTTTGCCAGACACTGGAAACTTAATATTTTTATTGATAGTATTATGTCAAAGATCTCCCAGAAAATACAGCATATAAATCTAGTACATCTATTATCTTAAATTAAAGGCAAAATATAAATGCCATATTTTCCAGGCAATTAGATTTGTTCTGTTTGTTGTCATAGTATAACAACAAATATATAAAAATGAATTCTAGTATGACAAAAGGAATGTTATAAAAGGCATTTTCAGTAAAATAGGAATTAGGTGCATGAAGCAGGAATCTCTAAAACAAAGGTATGTCCCACTGATTCTATTTTGTATCTTCCTTCAAGCAAAATATTTAAAAATATAAACTAATTGTGCATAAGGTACCTATTTTTCTTGAAAGAGTATCAATAATGCATACTATAATGCATTTATTTTGCTACATAAACTCCTAGCTTCAATGGTTTGCTCATATGCTCTAAAATATGGCCATAATATATAGGGGAGCCAATTTGGTGTTGTGTTTAAGATGCCTGCCTAGAAACCAGGAGATGGTGAGTTCTAGCCCTATTTTAGCTATGAAAGCCAGATGAGTGACTTTAGTCCAATCTCTCTCTCTCCCAACCCATCTCACAGGGTTGCTATTGTGGGGAAAATAAGAGGGAGGAATAATATGTATGTTTGCCACCTTGAGTTACATATATATAGGTAGTACATGTTTAGTAATTGCCTTGTTTAATAACCAGTTATGACAATAATGAAAAAATAACTTTGTGACCAATCCCTGCATTTACAACTTTTCAGGTCTGTAAAGCAAAAGAAAGTTGAAATAAGATCATAAGCACAGTGACAGTTTCAGTTAGCAACTACTTTGCTTAACAACTGAGCTGCCAGTCCCAACTGTGATCACTAAACAAGGACTACATGTAAAGTAATAAAAGTGGGATAATAAATCTAAAAATCTACATCAATAGAAGTTTAATTTTATCACCATGGCACAGGCAAACTAAGAAAGCCTATTTACAAGGTGACCTTTAATAAATAGAGATTTCATTTGAATGTTTTGAAGGGTGATGAAAGAATGGAGATTATGTTTTGCAATATCTGAGCGTTGCTGTTCTGCCTATCTTTCAAATGAAAGGATAACTGCTTCCCAATTCTAACTGGTTAGAATAAGCATGAGAAAAGATATCCTTTAACTTTAAACCTTTTAATTTTAAACAGTGCGAGGAAGAGGTATGCCTTAGCAACAGCAGAGAACTAACCCAACACAATTTGATCTGAATTTATATCAAGGCAAGTATCTTCCCCAATTATTTAATTAAGCTGTTTATTCCAACTTCCAGTCTGTTAACTGAAGAAAAATTTAAACATTGCGTTAAACCATCTTAAAGTTGCCACAAGTGCAAACTGTAGTGATACTGTGCCTTCCCTCCAAAATCTTCCAATTCTTATTTGAAATCAAGATTTGCCAGTTAACCAGGTTTTGGCTAATGGGACAATTCAAGACTTTGCTTCAAGCCAAGTAACAGCAATAACAAATCCCACAGGCTTGTGAATAAAATCTTTTCCAAAAACAACACAGGGAACTTTAAGTACTAGCTGAATGGCTTCATAATATAATGGTTTCCTGAAAAACAGGACAACATACCATATTATAGATAGTTCAGAGGCCCAATTAAAACAAAACAGAGCAATTTTTTTTACAATACACACTACAATACACAACCACTTTGAAGAAGTTGACATTCTTCAAATTATGCATTAAGTGTATAAACCTTGGCTCATATACAGTGTATCCAGCTGTCTATTTGCTTATGAAGTTAAGGTTGGTGATGTTGTAATTTTCTGATCTTTTGATGTGTTTGATGTAAAGGGGAAGATTTTAAGAAGGAAAAAGTGTGCCTTTAACACTGCAGAACATGGCCATAGATATACATTAACTAATAGAAGATAGAAAGACAGACAGATAATCTGCTGACTCAGCATCAAGTTCTATATGTATCTTTCTAAAGAAAACAGTGGATGTTAGCAAGCCCTACCTAACAAGCACATATCAAACTGTACTGTAACATACAATCCTCTTATGCTTCACCTAGTAATTTTTGTCTGTAGCTTAGACATTCCTCAGAAGGAATTTCCAAATTGTTTCCTGCAATAACTAAAAAAATATTAATGAACATTATTCTACTAGAAGTTATCTATAGATAGCTTTAATGGCCCATAACCACCGGAATTAAGAGGAAATTCCACACAACCTGTTCCTTTTGGATTGCTTCCTTATCACATCCAGAAGTGAAATGCTAGGTTTTACTCTAGCAAAACAGGATTCTAAGCCTGCTGTTCTCCACATAACATATTTATTGTATTTTTCTTTTATGAATAAAAATGCTACACTGAGTGCCAGTTTGTTCTCAATATAATTTAAGGGCACCAGTTTAAAGGCACCAAGCTAGAAACTGGGAGATAGTGCGTTCTAGTCCCACCTTCAGCACAAAGCCACCTGGGTGACCTTGGGCCAGTCACTTTCAACCTTAAGAAGGCAGTGGCAAGCTACTTCTGAAATTTTGCCAAGAAAATTACAGAGACATATCCAAGCAGTTGCAAGGAGTCAATGCTGACTTGAAGGCATGTGCACACACAGTTAGATCAATAGTATAGTATGGCTCCTCCACTGACAGTTATCAAGATGGCATTTCACAACTATTTCTTTTGTTCCCTAAAGTCCATTCTTATTCTTCTCAAATCCAATACCTGGAATAGCTTGAGGTTAATTTAGAAACGAGGTAGTTTTAGTCACTGGGAGCCAGGTGACAGATAAATTTAATAAATCATTATTATTATTCTACAGAAGGGCTCAGGTTTGATAATTTTCTAATCCTGTGCACTAAAGTGAAAACATTTCCATGCTGTATTTTTTTACCTACAGAAATGTCTACAAAATGTTTTCAATTTCTTAAAGTGCACTGTATAAAACTCTGTACCTCTTTCATAAAAAGAATTAATTTGTTAGCATGTTACCATACTTAGCAAGATGCCAAAATCAATTTCCAAGTAAAAAGTCATCATATCCCATATTACATAAGCAGGCTTCTATTCATGACAGATTTTTCTTTACAGTTTTCTTGTAGCCTAAATCTATTTCCAACAATGTTGGGAAGAGGGAGCAGGAATTACTAAGGAATAATCATATGCATTTCATAGGAACTTTTAGTTATTTATTAAATGTATATGCTGCCCATCTCGCTTCTAAGGAGAGTTGCCTCATATCTGCTCAAATACTTGCCAAGAAAGCTTTTCCCCTGTACAGAACTGCCTTAGGATATTCAATATCTATCACCCCTCAACTTTTAAGTTTTTGAACACTTGTCATGCAGAAAATCTATCAATGTGGCTTCCAAGAGTCAACAACAGTTTCATGAGACATAATCAGTGTTGTTTAAACTAATCCACCCTGAATTAATACATTGTGCAAACTAAGAAAATAGTTAATAATCAAGTTAAATGATTTGAGTAAATCAAACCACTGTGTTTTATTTGATATTTAAAACAGTTATGTTCTTTTAAAAATCTATTTTATTACTTTTCAATGTCCATTTATTTATCTAACTGGAGATATACAGCATAATACACAGTATCCAACTATTTTTATCTAAATGCAGGTAGCCCTCAACTTGTGTTAACAACTGAGACCAGAATTTCTGTTGCTAAGCAAAGAAGTTGTCAAGTGAGTTTTTACATCCACTTTTACAACTTTTTTGTTCTGTGAGTCTCTGTACTTGTTTAGTTCCCCCACTGACTTTGCTTATTATAAGCCAACAGGGAATATCGCAAATGGCAATCACATGACCTTGGGATGCTGCAACCATCATAAATATATGCTGGTTGCTAAGATCCCGAATTCTGACCATGGGGATACTGCTACAGTTGCAATTTTGGGGACCACTTGTAAGTCACTTTTTTCAATACCATTCTAAGTTCAAGTTGCTAAATGAATTGTTGTAAGTTGAGAACTACCTGTAAAAGCACAATTTGTCTTTTTTAAAATGGTTATCACCTGAAAATAGATAACTGACAAAGGCAAAAAGTTGGGGAAAACAGAAATTCTCTTCAAACCTGCTTAGGTTTATTTCTACTTTGCCCAAATCAACTGTAATTTTTACCATGATGTGGCTTCCTTGAAGCAGATACTAACCTTCCAACTCGGTGTTGAAGTAGCAAGTGGATTAATGTTGTGCTCCTTGGTAGCCAGAGATTCAGGGGAGCTGGTAAGAGAGAGAGAACTTAAGGAGGAATTTGTACACGGCGTGTCCTCTTCAGGACAAGATTCCATAGTTTCGTTTTCAGAAGTCAGGCTCCTTTCCAAAGCTGCAGCTTGAGATCTGGTGGCCAAGATATCCTCCAGAACTATGACAGGCATTTTCCTTTCAAATATGATATTTTGAGGTTTATCTTCCTTGGAAATATTAGTTTCTACCTCAGTTGACACCGCACTTGATAATTCCTTATCTGTGACATCTAAGCAAGTTTCTAAGCAAGGATCTACCTGGATATTACAGGCAGAATTCTGGGAGTCAGGCTGGCCTTCTTTCTCCTTTGGAGTTTCCTCCAAAGATGCTATTCTGTTGTTGGACTTAGTACAGCCCGTGTTATCATTCAGTCTGTCATCAGGGTCACCTGTTAAGTCTATTAAGAGTGGAGACTGACTTGTATCATGTTTTATACTTTTCTGCACAAAATTATCCAGTGGACCCTTGCCATTAACCAGTTTTGGAACATGTGCTTCCGTTTCTTCCTCACAACTGTTTTCCACATTGTCCAGCAACAGATGAGGCAAAGCAGGACAAGGTGTGTTTTGATCAAGGATGTTCTGCAAACTCCTGGCTTTTTTGACTTCGGGGTTTGTGTCATGTTTATCCTTTGGTATAGGATTCAAGCGCTTGAAAGGCAATCGAGCTGGAACAGTAAGATCAATAATATATTATTATTTATGTAATTTATATAACCATTCATTTCATTTAAGGGCTCTGGGAAGCTCACAACAGATTAAAAACAGTTCAGTAAAACAAATTAAAAACCCAATATGTATAAAATAATAAACATTCCATTTTAAAACATGATCAGCAGCAGAAACCATTTTTATATCAGCTCAAGCATGGGGAAGTTTACAACAGATTTTTACTTCCTGCCTCAAGATAATACAAGCTAGGCTTCAGCAATATGTGAACTGAGAACTACCAGATGTACAGGCTGGTTTTTGAAGAGGCAGAGGAACGAGAGATTAAATTGCTAGCATTCGCTGGATCATGGAAAAAGCGAAGGAATTCCAGAAAAACATCTACTTTTGCTTCATTGACTATGCTAAAGCCTTTGACTGTGTGGATCACAACCAAAT
>JANHZU010002006.1:58182-72739 GCA_032468055.1 Acrochordus granulatus | reverse complement strand
TTACTTCTCATATTTTTATAAGGGGGAGACACTCTTCGTCTGGCTCCTCTGATGAGACCTGTCCAGTATGGTTGAATTCAGAGATATTTGGTGGGATAGCTCTGTTTAATATTCAAACCGATAAGATGGCTCTCCTGAGTCCTCAATTATTCAAAAGGGGGAGGAGGTTTCCGCAGAAGACAGTGCGTGCCTTCAGGTGCCAGACAGGTACAGGTATGTCTCTCTTTGCAGTGGTAACCTCCACAATTGATTCCTATACTGTAATAATTGCATTCTAGGGCTGCCTTTGTGCCCAGGCCAAAAACCTTGGTTGGCACGAAGCTCAGCAACTAAATTGGTCTCTGGAAGGACTCAGAAAACAACTGTCTTAAACCAGAACTAATTGCATAGAACCAATTGCTTGCATTTTCCAGGTTGAAAGACAAATCCTGGACATTACCTTGAAAGTCCAACACAGTGTAGGTCTGATTTTTTTTTCTACCTCTCCTTAATCTCTCCTTTTCCTTGAAGTTGTCTGAAGGGACTCCCCAATGTGGCTGCTGGTTTAATTCCTAATAATTAGCATGGTACCTCCCTTCCTGAGACTCTGTTCCCTGCTGGGTTATATCCTATCACCAGCTTCTGAAAAGGCTTTATGAAACACACCATTTAGAACAGGGATTTGGTTATTTGCTTGACTGTTTTTAAGATCAGTTTTACTGTGGGCTCCTCTTTGGTGAACTGTCAGAAGATCCCCAGCGATCAGCGGTTGAATAAGTTTAATAAAACCAGGTTTACCATGTTATATTCCTGTTTTTATTACAATTATACAAATTTATTTTTATTCCTGTTTTTATTACAATTATACAAATTTATTTTTATATAATTTCTGTTAAAAGGTTTAAGAGCAGTAAGAAGAACGAATTCGAACTAAATTAGAACAGGGAAAACAAAAAAGATGGAAGTCGTAGAAAAGCCTAAAAGTCAAATCAGAAAGAGAAGAAAGTAAAAAAGAAGAGAAAGATCTAAAGGAAGATATAATGGAATAAAGAAGTAGCTTCTGATATTCCGACAGTTATAAGTACAGTTACATTTAAACTGTAAACATATTTTAAACATAGATTCATTGTTTAATGAAAAGTTCCTCTCTCCTTCCTTCCCTCTTCCTAATTCATTTTGGAGAATCTTTCTCCTTCCACGGTCCTCCGCCTTTTAAGGGCATAGGAGCCCACAGATCGCCAAATAATGTTCGGAGTTCATCCGAGGGAGTACTGTCCACGTTGATGGCAGTGCCAGAGTTTCAAACAGTCTTTCCAGATTGAAGCTGAGACCTTCTGTGTGTCAGACCACGACTTCTCCCTTTTCCCTGCCCGCAGGAATTCTTCCCTTTTTGGAAAACTTTACAGGCCTCACTCCTTGCTCTTGGGTTGCAGGTCCCACTTGTTTGATCTGAAATAATGCAGGAGGGTTGGTGCCATTTGTCTCTTAAAGTGGCATTATTGAGCTGCAGTAAAAGGCTCCCTGTTGCTGCTTTCTGTACACGTGGCATGCCCACGCTTCTGTCGGCCTGTTTGTTGGTTTCCGTTCCTTGGCACACCAGTGGTAGATCTTCGTATGGATCGATCTGTGTGAGGACTTTCACCCCTTATGGATCGATCGGTGTGAGGACTTTTACCCCTTGAGCGCAGTGTTCCACTTCTTTGTTTTATTTCCTCTGAGCATGTTTCTGAATTCTTTCCATGGTGCCTAACGGGGCTTTGTTTCTTGCACAGCTAGCGCCTAGATCATAGTTAGAGCTGTAAAAAGCCAGTGTGGTCTAGTGCTTAAGGCACCAGGCTAGTAACCAGGAAATGGTGAGTTTGAGTCCCACCTTAGGCATGAAAGCCGGCTGGGTGACTTTGCGCCACTCACCAGGAGACGGGGAGTTGTAGTCCTGTGTTCGGCATGAGAGGTGCCTGGGAGACTTTGGGCCAATCGCTCTCGCTCAGCCCAACTCACCTCACAGGGTTATTGTGGATAAAACAGGAGGAGGAGGTAATAGTAAATACGTTCACCAGCTTGAATTATTTATAAAAATAATGAAGGCAGGTTAAAAATGATTAAAATAATAAATCGTTTAGATGCTGCAGTGATTGCAGCCCACCGTCGGGTCAACACATTCAAATTGGCAGAGGCCCCTTCTGAGCAAGCTTGCTTTGGAGAGACAGCAGGGGCTAGGTTAGTCTCGCGGGGGGGAAAGGCAGGTAGCTAAAATCTGGCTCTGTTAGAGCTGAGCTGAAGGAGGCAAAAGGGGTGAGGTCTTAATGAGAAGCTTAGAAGTGGCTTATGCAAGGGTGGTGTGAAGATAAATAAAGCATTGTGTGTCAGACAGCCAGATGTGCTCTGTGAATGTGTGTCATCAAGAAATCCCAAAAGGTGGGAAGTTCTCAGCATCAAAACAAAAATTAAATTTCATTAATGCTAACCTTGGAAAAAGTAGTCAGGGAAGCAGTTGAAGTGCTGTGGCTAAAAAGCTGGTGCCCTAGAGTTGTGGCTTAATCTGGTTTAATCTCCTGAAAACCAGCAGAATGTGCTTTTCTAAGCTGGTGGTCTTTCGGAGTTTGACATCATTTTCTCTTGGTGCTGGGCAAAAGCCATGGCAGTTCTTCCTCTGCTGGATTATTTCCCACATCTTTGAGAAATCCATCTGAGTTGGTTCTCCCACGTGTGGGGGATGAAAGCGACAATTCTTCCTGTGGACTGGGTAGTCTTGCGGTTGAATTTCAGCCCTCTTTTCTTTGGGAAGTTTATGAAGTAAGAGGAGACTTACATTTGTGTGCGTAATGAGTGCCAGAATTGTTGTGCTCCTACTTTTTAAAAACTACGCATGTAAGCTTTCGTTGTAGCATTATCTTTTGATGCCTGTCATGGCTTCTTGGTTAATTTGGTTACTTGGAGGAGAAGAAAATTAGCATCGTTTTGAGTTCTTCCTCCCACTTTCCTCTGGATTATTTTTTATATGATTTCACTGCCCTCCATACTTGCCATCTGCAATCCTTCTTTTCTGCAACTGCAAGTTCCCAGCTATTTTAGTCTCGAATCAGATTCATAACAAAGGCAATGACAGCTCACCCCTATAATTTAAGTGTAACTGCAGAGATATTACCCATGTTCATTTACAGTTAACCTCTGTTTCCAGCCCTTGTTACAGTACATATCTAGAAGCGGCATCTTAGAATGATTTTGGTATATTTTTAAAATGACTGCGTTATATTTTTTCTTGTTTTAAGTATTGATAACTGCCACGTGTCATGTATTTGAGATGGGCGCTCATATAAATTGAATAAATAAATAGATTTTGTAGAGGGGGAAGTAAGCACATTTGAATAAGACGGGTTTGGCATAGTTTATGACAGTGGTGTTTGTATGAAGCTGGTAATTTGTAACAGCCAAGAACAGCAGGAGAAAATACTTGGATTTACAATTTAGACATCTTTAGTTCAGAGAAACAGGTATCAAGTAGCATTCAAGATCTTAGAGAGTTTCTGCCCCTTGGAATTATTGTACTGTTCCTCAATGTTGGCAGCTGTAAAATGTGTGGTCTTCAACTGCCAGAGTTTTGGGAGTTGAAGTCCACACATTTTAAAGCCGACAATGTTGAGAAACATTGAATTACAGGTAGTCCTTGGGTTACAATCGTTCATTTGGCAGCCATTCAAAGTTACAGTGGTACTGAAGAAAGTGACCTATGACCGGGTCCTTTATATGACCATCATAGCAGCCTCATGAGTACATGATCAAAATTCATACACATGGCAATGGCATATATTTACAACAGTTAGAACATCCCAAGGTCACATGATCACAATTATCTGGCATCTGAGAAGCAAAGTCAATGGGGGAAGCTGAATTTACTTAATGACCATGTGGTTCACCTACATCAACAATCGTTTTGCTTAACAATCAATGGAAATTCTGGTCCCAGTTGTAAGTTGAGGAATACCTGTACTGTGTTGCATCTGATTTACTGTGAACCTATTTCTGGGTTCCTAAACATTTGGGGGGCTGGGGTATTGAGGGCGGGAGAAGTCTAGCCCAGCCTTCCCCTCTCTCATCCCACCCAGGAGAGGATTTGGAGGTCCACCACTGAGTGTCGTGAAGAAGAAACAGTGCTTGGAGGCCTGCAGAAACTAGCTTTATACCTCACACTGAACCATAATGTGACTTGTTTGGGTGTAGCGTTGCAAAGATTGTCCCTGGATCTCCAGAGAACTATTTCCAGCCTGACTTTGGGGAATGCTAATTCCCTGGTTCCTTGCAAATTGCAATGGGGAAGGAAATTCCACTCGAAACCCCTGATGTCAAACCTCAAACGGAGGTTTGCTTTAGGCCTGTGATGGCAAATACTTGCAATAAGCCTCCGCTTGCGCTTCTCCTCGGCCCTGCGCAGCATCGGATTCACTGTCTTTGCTTCTGCTCCCACAGTTTTCAGTGTGGGCAGCAAATCAAGCAGATGGCTACCAATTATTTACTTGCTGTGCTCCTCCTCCTCCTCCCTTTCTCCTCCTTTTGCTCTCTATGTGGATCTCCAGCTTCAGTAGGAGTGGGGGGTGTCTCTGTGTGAGCGAGGGAACTGAACCATCTGTCCCTTCTGTATGCTGGGAACTTCTAATCACTGGTTTGGAAACTGACAGCTCTTGGAGAACATCTACAGTTTGCACTTCCCCCCTTAACCTCAGAAACTCTGGGGGGTCCTGGTAAGTTCCCCAGCTGTACATAGGGCTTGCAGATCTTTGCGGCTCAGAAAACTGAGGAAGTGGTCGCCTCCTAGCTTTAGTTTAGAGGTGGTCAGGAAGGAGAGGGAGACAAAGGGGCCTCCTCTTCGGCTTTCTGTGGTTGAAAGGTATATGGGGACTATGTTGCATAATGAATGTGCAATTCTGGGCAGAAACACCAGTGGAGAGAATTTGGTAGGGCTCCTGTCACCAAATCGATTTGCAGCAATGCCAGAAGTTTGCACTTCGGAAATATTGCGCTCCTGTCTGGCAGGCCAGCCTCCCAACCGATATGTTTGTCTTCTATTGGGCCAAACCAGGATTTCTTCAATTTGCCAAGGTGGAGAAACGCTGGGTGGACAGTGTCCCTCTGCTTCAAATTCCCTAGGTTGACCTCCAGTAACTCCCCAGAGCTTCTTCTTAGAGACATTATTGATTGCACTTGGTACAGGGAATGCTCGACTCATGTCCGGACCTACCTTGGGGCTGCTTACGACTAGAAGTTCTGATGGTGACCCCCTCATGGTCATGTTGCCGAACTTTGGGCACTCAACATCATGGCTGCATTTACAGCCATTTGCAGCATTCCACAGTTATGTGGACCAGTTTTACAATGATTTTGGCAAAAAAGGCATTTACTTCTGGTTTTCAGCAAAATCATGCCAATGGCGAACCATTGCTTGCCTAACAACCACTGCAAAAAGAATGTAAAATCGGGTTGGTCACATAACTAACCTGTTTTACGACCATCACAACTTACGACCATGTTGAGCAGGTTCCATTATGGTCATAAGTGAAATAGTACCTACACTTTTGTCTATAGACCTTTCTCCAGAATAACTGAGAAAGCACTAACAGATTAGACTATTTGTCCATAAAGTTCAGCACCTAGTAGATGTATTAGAAACATGCCAACCCAGCATTTCTCACCAATACAAGACTATGGTATTGGACTTCTTCAACATACTTCTTCAAGGCTGCCCTTGAAGAGTATCCAGAAGCTTCAGTTGGTTCAGAATGCAGTGATTTGCGTAGCTATATGTGCATCTCATTCAGCCCAGGCAACACTGCTACTTTGTGAGTTGTGCTCAATCCAAGTAAACATCTGGGTGAGATTCAGGTGCTGGTGAACCCCTTTAAGGCTACTACACGGCAAAGGGTCAAGTTTCTTGTGCAGGCATCTTTTCCCACAAACATCTAGGAAGTGCACGCTCCAGATTTCCTTTTTTAAATCTTGCCACTTTATAGGTCCTAGAAGATGTGCCTTTTTAGTGGTGGGCCTTGGGTTCTTGAATCATCCCCCCCACCCTTTCAGAAAGTTGTTGAGATTGATAAACAGCGAACCAAAACAGGGGTCTATTTTTGTGTCTGTGTAGAGCACACAAGTAAAAAGATCTTAAAGAAATTTCACAAGGCCTACCTTCTAATATAACATAAAGGAAATGAATGGTAATCATATATAGGAGCCTTTTGGATAAAAGGTGAAACGTCTTCTACTTGAGAAAAAAATCCAGTCCAGATGCCTGTTTTTTAAACTTTTGTTGCGATGCAATTACCCTGGACGAGTGAGAGTCTTCACAGACATATATAGGATATTTATGTTTTGGACTGGCATGCTTCAAAGTGTCAACAGATCTTCCACTGATGTGAATAAAAGTTTCCTCTGACTTAAATCATGGTGGCAGGAAGGTTCTCGACATGATTAATCTGAAAAATGTAAAACACGCCTGAGCAATGGGAGTTGTACCCTGGTAAACATGTTGATAAACAGGTGATTCTAGGCCACTCACTTTCAGCCCAACCACTTCATAGGGTTGTTCCATGGGGAAAATAGGAAGAGGAAGGAGTATTAGGTATGTTTGTCACCTTGATTTATTTATAAGAATAATAAAAGCAGGAGACAGATAGATAATAAATACTATGTCCCCCCCGGGAGGCACCACCTTTCTGTGGTTGGGGGGCTTGTGTGCTCCGAAGAAGATGAGAGCTGTGCCAGAGGTTCAACCGTACTGGACAGATCTCGAGAAGACTCTTGAGAGTCTCTTGGACTTCAAGGAGGTCAAACCAGTCAATCCTACAGGAAATCAACCCTGTCTGCTCATTGGAAGGACAGACACTGAAGCTGAAGCTCAAATCTAAAAATAATATTAAAACCATCCTATTGCATAGAAGCAATGAATTCAAGTTACCTTGCTTATCCTTTGTTCACGGCCAGTTCACAAATAAGCAAAAAGCAGGATTCTGCTTGAGTTCTCTTTATCTCATTTCTTGGTAATTGTAATGTTTTAGCTACTTTGGGTTATTGGACAAAACAAACGAAAAAAAACTGTCCCACTGAATGGTGTACTTTATTTTAGATTTGTTTACTAAACATAACCCATTGATCTAAGCACCAGAAAGCTTTTGGAAATTCCAGGTAATAGATCTGTGGTGGCTTCAGCTTCTGAATTTAATCTGGGAATAGGAAAAACAGATCATGCACTGTTGCAAATGACTGAAGAATTGGTTAGTTAAGCAACAAGTCATATTTTGAAGCTGGTGAGTTAGCAAACCAGTTGGATATGCTTGTGATTCTAGTAAAGCCCCGTTAAAAATATCAAGTTCACATTGAAAGGGAATTGTAGGAAAAAACATTTTATCCTATTGTAATGATTAGGTAGATCCCACCCTGCTGTTAAGTTCCAACTATATATCTCTTTTAAAGAGTCTGCACTTCTTTCCTCTTCCCTCCCCGTACACCTCTTTTTATTTTGCAGAATTAAACCTAAGAAGCAGGGATCAGCTTTATTGCTAAAGAACCGAGAAGGAATTGCTTAATTGTAAGGATTATTTATAGAATTTAAATTGCAAATTAAAACATGTACAGTATCTTAAAATTAATGGTGCAGAAAGAACTAAAATCTGATAGTTAATTGGAGAGGGGGAAAAGCAGCTATAGCTGCTGTTTACAAACACCGCAACATGAACAGGTTTTTCTAGTTTTGTATAACTGCACTAGCATGGTTGCACCTTGCTATAATTTTATTTCCCATTTCTTTTATTACAGGAAGTGAAAATTTGCCAATGACATATTTTTTGCTGCTGTTGTTATTTACCTCTTTTCCAGAATTAATTTGTTTTTGTTCTTAGGCACTGAGATATTTAACTTCAAAAGCAGGCTACCCATCGGAGAAGGTGGCCTCCTCCAAAGATGTCTGATCACATTCTTTTATATAGGACCTACAGTTGGTTAAGCAGTTGGTTTACTTTTAAAACAGTTATGCAATGAAAATATTTCCTTCCTTCTTCCTGGAATTTGTTTGAAGTATTGATGAAAGACAAGGTGGGGGAGTTTGCCTTATCAAATGAAACAGCTCTGATTAAAAACAAATATGCGCACACCCACGCAAAATGCATGATCCCTGCAGAGGAGAAGGAATTGTAATGGAATGCAATTAGAGTATTGGATTAAATCTGGGGAAACCAGATTTCAAGTGGTGGGTGATCCTGGCCCAGTTAAGAACTGGGTCTGCATTCTTTACTAATCCTTAAGCTGGTTTGTTTTATTTGGTTTAGTACAGTATTTCCCAATCTTGGCAACTTTAAGATGTATGGACTTCCAGAATTCCCTCTGGGAGTTGAAGTCCGTACATCTTAAAAGTTGCTGAGATTGATAAACTATAGTTTAATGCAGGGTTGTCCAGCCTTGGCAACTTTAGGATGTGTGGACTTCAACTCCCAGAATTTCTTGCTGAGAAATAATGAACGCATACATTACATTAATGTATAGTGTAAACCCAGGCGTTATGGTTCATAGCTTAGGGGCTGGAACTGTCCAACATGTTACGTTAAAAGTAGTGGAGAGTTCCTTGCTCTCTATATTGCATGAACCGAACCAGTTAGGCCAGTGGTCTCCAACCCTGGGCAAATTACCCTAAATTGAGTAAAAGTGGTTTGGTGGTCCTACACCCAAACCAATTACCCATCACAACAGGGACCTTTAAATTGACTTAAAATATTGCTAAAATATAATCAAAAATCTCCCAGAGTGTTCCTGTTAAGATGAAAAGTGATGAAATTATGTAATTTGTTAATGACATAAAGATCATTCAGTGATACTGTTTTTATAATACAGGTAGAACTTGAGTTTTGACCATTCAAAGTTATGATGCTGAAGGAAGGGACTTAGGACCCATCCTTGAAGTTTGATACGACTTTCTGATAAGCAGTTTTAGTTAATGAAGGATAATTAATAAATTCATAATAAATGAAGCGCTGTTAGGCTGAACCAGGAAGCCATGATTATATGGTGTTTGGACACTGTACACACACAGACACACATATATATATATTATGTATGCATATGTGAACCCAAGCATTTGTGCTTTTTAAAGAAGCCAGAATTGTGGAAGCCAATTTGTTAGTTTGAAATTGATGAGCATGTCTGGAGCACAAAGGGCTGTATGTACAACAACCCATTGCCGATTGGATATGGATTTATGATTTGATGCTATCATAAGCTTGCCAGTATCACTTTCTTTCAGCCAGAGAATTAGTGACCATTAGTAAAGGAAACCCTTGTACATTTTTTCCATGTGGTAGTTTGGTGAAATTTATTAGATCAGAAGTGATAGATCTGTAAGGAAAGGTAAGCTGGTGACCTTTTTGTAAAAACAAAAATAAAGCACATTCAGTTGAGGCTTGGAAGTAGGTCTTCTTGAAATAAATCCAGTTTGTCAGGGCTGCAATAAAGAGAAGAAAAATTAGGTTGCTTTAGACGGGAATTTCTTAATGTGATCGATCGCAAATAAATTGCAGGCAGTCCTCGACTTAGAACCCTTGTTTAACAACCATTCAAAGATGCAACAGAACTGAAAAAATAACTTACAAATGGTCCTCACACTTACAACTGTCACAGAATACTGACAGTCACATGATCAAAGGTTGGGCACTTGGCCACCGGTATGTAATTACAGCAGTTGCAGCATCTCGGGGTTGTGTGATCACCATTTGCAACCTTCCGAGGCTGCTTCCAACAAGCAAAGTGAATGAGGAAAGCAGATTCACTTAATGACTGAGCAATTCACTTAACAAATGCAGTGATTCTCTTAACAACCATGGCAAAAAAATCATAAAATCGGGCACAACTTCTCTGACAGTCACCATGCTTAGCAATGGTTCTGGTCCCAATTGGCCTGCCCCCAAAACTGGTTGAAAATGCCTCTTTAGGGCTTCCTAAAATTGAGATTAGAGGAGGCATAAACCAAAACTGAACCCTATGAAAGACTGTGAAACTTTCTTTTACTTTTTTTAACAAGGGGGGACATGTACATTTAAGGACCAATGCTCCACTTGTAGAGGCACTTTTTTAAAACAGAATGGATCCAGATCAAATCAGTAAATAAAAATTCCCCTTTGCCCTTTGTGTACTTGTGTCCAAAATATCTGGCTTCAGAATTTGGCTTTGTTCTTTCGGCAAAGCAGGCTGTGGTGCTCTTTCTCTAGTTTTTTTTCCTTCCCACCCCTCTCATTTTAGGCCAAATTCTTCCACCACCCCCTTTTATATATGATATATTGTTAGCCCACTTCTCTAGTCTGCTGGGGGGGTTATTTTAATGTTTTATTTTATTTGTTATTTATTTTAAATGTTTTTAAGAATTGGTGTGGTTTTTTTGTTAGCTGCTGAGAATCTCTGGATTTCGGCGGCATATAAATTAAATAAATAAATAAATTGAATATTTCCTTCCATTTTCTGTGTAGCCTCTTCACTGTGAGTTTGGTTTCAGAACCAGTCGTGGTACATTCCATTCTCATCAGAAAAGACCATGATCATTACAAGACAAAGATCATTAGACCATGGTTGGATTGAATAAACCACAATAGATTGGCTTCACCTGAGATGTTAAACTGTAAACCATTGTTTCTCAGCCTTGGCCATTTTAAGATGTGTAGACTTCAGCTGGCTGGGAAATTCTGGAAGTCCACACATCTTAAAGTGGTCAGGGTTGAAAAACAATGCTGTAAACTATGGCTTACAACCTCCCTTGATTGGGCTCTCATATTACAAAGATTGCATTATGTATGAATATTAGTGTACGAATCTCCTCTTGTAGGAGACCCATGTTAGCCCATGGCAATAAATCAGGAGGAACCTGGTAACCCCTTTTCCAGCTAACAGTTTTATTGAAAGACAGAAACATTTGTGAGTTTTCCAAAATCTCCATTTCTCTGAATTATTTTTTGTCCTCATGCCCCTGTTTTGTTTGACTTAAAATGCCTATAGGGCAAAATTGAAATAGGATAGAAGAGTCTTCCTTGGATGAGGCCCTATTTCCTGTTTGGAGTGTGGAAAACAAACCAGGTCAAGCAAGCGAAGGCCTGTTTGGCACAATTGCAGATGACCCAAAACTGGCTTGGCTGGCAAATCTATAAAAGGCAATAAAAAAATAGAACAATCATGTAGGTTACAAGTAGTTCTCAACTTGTGACCATAACTCAGCATGCAATTTTGGTCATAAGTTGTGATGCTTGTAAAACAGATAGTCATGTAACCGTGACCAATTTTACAACTTTTTTTGCAGTGATCATTAAGCAAATCCCACAGTTGTTAAGCGAACCCATTATTCGTTTTGGGATGTTTTTCTCTGGAAACTGGAAAATCGTGGTCATATAAACATAGGACGTTGCAAACAGACATAAATGTGTGGTCATGTAACTGGAGGAGGCATCAGACCTTTGAATCCAGGTCATAAGTCCTTTTTTGGGGGTCCATAACTTTGAACGGTTGTTAAGCAACTGGTCATAAGTCGAGGACTACATGTATAGAAGTGGGCTGAAAATAAGATTTAAAGCCAAGTCCTTTAAGTGGTCGAAAGAATGGAGACAGTAAAAATGATCCAGGGGAAACAAGGAAGTGAAACCCAAGTTGTGTGAAGGGAGATTGCAGGAACTTTGAGAAAGGATGGATGGTGACGGGAATGCGATGGCCTTCCAAGGAGGTCCCACGGAAGGGCGAGACCCATCCCTTTCATTCCAGAGAGCAGGACACGGACTCATGGATTGAAGTGACAAGGAGGCAGCGATATGTCCTCACAGTATCTTCACTCCATCAGTGGAACCGTCCCTCCCTTTTCCGGGTGGTGTCCTCCTCTCTCTCTCCAAGAAGCAGACAGTCGCAGACCTGGCTCTGGAGCTGCCTTCTTAGATGCGCCTCGCCCATCTTGGTGCTTCCATTGTCAGAGAAGTTTTGAAGATTGATTCACTCACTAGCTGACTGATACCGAAACCTACGGGGCTTAATTATGAGGTTGCTCAAAGCATCCGTGAGCTGGAGACACTTCCTGTTTCTCCTGGGCATAGCCCGTGAGATCTTCAGATGGTTCCCATGGGAGCTGCCCAGTAGGGATAAGGATTTGAGGTCTGATCCACCCAGAAGCAGGAGCCAAGGATAGTAACTGTGGGGTCCTCTGAACTGAGGTGCCATGCGTATATGCCACGACTGGTCTTCTCAGAGGCATCTAGTAAACCCTAATAGAGAACATAGAATGAAGGACTTGGGAAGCCAGCTTTCTTCAGTCTGTACCTGTTGGAATGATTTGAATGGGATCCCAGCCATGTTGTCAAGAAAGCTAGATTCCCCCAGGGCCTTGTTAACCAGGTTCTTAGAACTGGCAAAAGATGGTTAACTTACAAAATCTTGGGTACTGATGACGTTTACTTTAGTACCCCTTTGATCTCTAAGCTTGTTGGAACAGCAGTTCCTTGATCCTCTTGCTAACCATCCGATGACACAGTGGGGAGGTGCCTCCCCTTTTTCCTGATCAAGAAGGAATGTATAAACTTTAGCTTCTTTTCCCAAAACTGTACTGTCCATCACTACAGGCTGTGTTGGTAGGGAACTCTGGGAATTGTAGTCCTAACTCATCTAAGGGAACCAGATTAAAAAAGTATCTGCGAGGCTTTTGGGCTGATGCTGAAGGACTCTGTATCATGTTGAGAGAAAATAGGAAGCTATTAATAATAAAGGAGAACAGCTGTTGTGTGGTCCTCCCCTTGAAACAAACCTAACCAGCTTTGGCCTACATCACCTTGACCTTTTCAGGTGTTGCAGAGCCTGTTATATCTCCATGTTGAGCGCAGCAAACAAAGGGGTGAATAATGGTTTGTTTCACAATAAAGTTGAATTTCCTTGGCAGGTTTTGTAAGATTCCTCCGTTCTCCAGTCATGGGAATGAGAGTGAGACATTGCTTTGTCCTGTCTCTCCTTTCAGATCCTGACTTTTCAAGTTGTCAGGTGCCCAGACAATTGACTTGAACTCAAAGTCATGTTTTCCCAATCATGCAGAGTCTTCCAAACAAGATGTATGGAAGTGAAAGGGATCATGTTATAAGGATTTCACCAGGTGAATTATTTTCCACGGGAACTGTTCTATCTCCTAAGACAGTGGGGCCTAACTGTGGAGTCCTTAGTGCTCTCTGAGCTTGGTTGATTTCTTGCATGCATTTTATGACCCAACTAGGTCATATCATCACTGCTGTTAGAAAGGAGTGGAGTTTGCTTTCTTTTTATACACAAGTGGCTGCCCTGTCAGTGTTGGTGTCAGTTCTTGGTGGTTCCTTGATTAGGTTATTGTTGGGATCCTTACGATAGATTGCTGCCACATGCTCAATAATGCCACATTATTGTGACTGTAATTATGTTGGCCAGACGAGCCAAACATTGAATACTAGATTGAGGGAGCATGTGGTGGTGATCCCTCGCAAGGAACCCAACTCACTCGCGGCTCTGCATGCCCAGGAGCATGGACACATGTTTGATTTGGTAGCAGCTGTTATAAGATGCGCGAACAATCGCATGGCAGTAGAGACCATGGAGGCTTGGGAGATGAACCCAACATCGGTGAATAAGTGTATAGAGCCCAAGTGCTGTGCCAGAGCAGAAGTTGCCGTAAAAAAAAATATTTTTTTTCTGTTTTCCTCTTCTTTCTGTTTTCCCCTTTCCTTTCCCTTACCTGCTCTGAAAATTTAAGGTCTGTAAGGGTTTGTAAGTGTTGAACAATTCTTCAACACATTTTTGTTTGCTCTTTAATTCTGTGTCTGAGTTGGTAGTTTCCTGAGTGGGGTATTGTCTACTTCTTGCTTATTGGTCTAGTGTTAAAGTTGGTGTTAATCTCTGCTTATTTGGGTGTTGGTTGATTGTGGTCAGAAGGTGTTTTGGTCTCTTGGCTTCCTTCTGATTGTTTCTTTAGAATAACATGTGGATGTCCTTTAGCTCTAGTGCCTGTTGATGGCAAATTTGTTTGAAGTTTAGGTGATGCTTAAACTCAGGGTAATTACCCCAAAAGATAATGGGGACACATCCAGGGGGTAATAGAGCAATTTCTAATGCATCATTGTGTGCTTGTGAGTCAAGGATCCAGTTTGGAAGTTGTGTAAAGCACTAGAATCTGTTTGGGTTGTTGTTGTTTTTGTGGGCATGAGGACATTTTAGACTTAAGAAAATGGATGCAGATAGTCTTCAGCTTACAGCCACAATTGGGACCAGAATTTCCATTCCTAAACTAGGCTGTTGTTAAGCGATTTGTGCCCAATTTTACAAGCTTTTTGCTAAGCAAATCACTAGTCATTAAGTGAATCGTGTATTTCTTAAGCAAATCCGGCTTCCCCCATTAACTTTGTTTGTTGGAAGCCAGCTGGGAAAGTCACAATGGTGGTCATATAGTGCCAAGATGCTGCAAGTGTCATAAATACATGCTGGTTGCCAAGTGCCCAAATTTTGATCATATGAGACTGTAGGGTTGCTGTGATAGCTGTAGCTGCGACAACCGTTTGTAAATCACTTTTTT
>JANHZU010002006.1:40110-53668 GCA_032468055.1 Acrochordus granulatus | reverse complement strand
TACTTGAGCTTCAACTTCAGTATCTGTCCCTCCAAAGAGCAATCAGGTTTGATTTGCTGTAGGATTGATTGGTTTGAGGGTCTCCAAATTTCTGTGAAGGCATGGTGGCCCACTGCCCTTGATTGGAAT
Organism: Acrochordus granulatus; assembly: GCA_032468055.1. Classification (NCBI taxonomy): domain Eukaryota; kingdom Metazoa; phylum Chordata; class Lepidosauria; order Squamata; family Acrochordidae; genus Acrochordus; species Acrochordus granulatus. The sequence continues at coordinate 53,539 of JANHZU010002006.1, read as the reverse complement.
GTTTTTCGGGGTGATTTTAAAGCCTGAAGTACAAAGTGTTTGCCTCTGGTACTGTGCACAAACCCCACATTTTCTTCCCCATTGCACGGCTCAGCCTTTCACCCGTACTTGGTCTGGGTTTTCATATCAAGCTAAGCTATGGCTTGTTTAGCAGGCCAAACTTCAGTGAGGTTCCATATTGGGTTATGCCGTGTTGCACTGTTGAGTCCAGCTGCGCAGCCCATCGCACTGTGCCAAACATCAAACAAATTGTGTACAGGTAGTCCTTGACTTATGACCATGATGGGGACCAGAACTTCCGTTGCTAAACAAAACAATGGTTAAGTGAGTCGTGCTAAATTTCATGACTTCTTTGGCATGGTTGTTCAGTGAAACACTGCTGTGGTTAAGTGAGATGCAGTTGTTAAGTGAAATCTGGTTCCCCCATTGATTTTGCTTGTCGGAAGCCAGCTGGGAAGGTTGTAGAAGATGATCACATACAACCCCGGGATGCTATAACCGTCATAAATACATGCTGATTGCCAAGTGCCCAGATTTTAATCAAGCAATTTTGGGGATGCTGCGATGGTTGTGTGAGGACTGGTAAGTTATTTTTTCAGTGCTGTTGCAACTTTGAGTGGTCACTAAACGAATGGTTGTTATAAGTCAAGGACTACCAGTAATAGCCTAGCTGTAAAAGCCGCCTAAAAAGTAGCTAGAAGGAGGCAATGGCTCGCTTTCTTTTCTTCCTAGAAATCAAGCCCTTCCTAGAAGTTATGTTCAAGGTTTCACACGTCCTCCCAGCACCTGTTTTTGACAGAGACATCCTCTTCTCCTCAAGCGGTTTCCTTCCTCCTGTCCCTCCAAAGTGCAGACTCATCACTTTGAGCGGTTGTCTCTTGTTGACAGGAAAGAGAGAAGGAAATGGAAAGGATGTGTGCTGGGTGAAAGAGATTTGGCCTTTCGCCCGAAGCATCTCAGAGGAGGAGAGGTTTGCTGGGAATTCGATCCAAAAGTTGCCATTAGATAAAATACATTCACCTTTTGATTTAAAATGCATTCATATCCCGTACCCATGCTGGCTGGGGAATTCTGGGAGTTGAAGTCCACCCATCTTAAAGATGCTGAGGTTGAGAAAGGCTGGCATAGAAGTTTGGCAGAAGAACAATCAGCCTGAATTTCTGCAGATCCATAGACATTAAGAGAGAGAAACATCTCCTGATATTCAGAAGGATCCTACCACGTTACCAGGTAGTCCAAAACTTTAGTAAAAAGAAAATAGAGGTAGTCCTCGACTTACGACTGATTGCTTAGTAAACCTACCTGTGGGCTACTTATGGGCCAGATTCAAAGTTCTGACAGCCCACCCTGTGGTCACATGACTGAACTTCAGGCACTCAGCAACCATTTATGGTTGTTTCCAACATCCTACTGTCACATGTCCATGTTTTACACTGGTTTTTGCTGAAAACCGGCTTTACTTTAGGTTTTCTGCAAAACTATAGCCATAGAAAGCCATAGGTTTGCTTAATGACCACGGTAGCTGCTTTACAACCACCACAAAAAAGGTTGTGAAATTGGATTGGTCACATGGCTAAACCATTCTACAACCATCATGACTTAAGACCATGACTTCCACTAAGTCAAGGACTACCTGTAATTATTGTGGGGAATGTATACTTGCCCAGGAGTGTGGTTTTGTGATGCCTAAAATTAAAATGGTAGAGGAAGGAGAACAAAATCCTTCCTGGCACCGCAATGTTTTGTGTGGTCTTCTCCATCCAAGCTGGCCGCTCAAGTTTTCCACAAAAGTCTATTCCCCGATCACGTTTTTTTCCCTGGTTGCAGTTGCTAAGGATATTAAATGGCTGTTTGGCTTGCCCAAAATCTCAGCAGGGCTGCCAAGAAGAACAACAAAAATGGATGTACAAAACCCAAAGTCTCTTCCAAGTTGCTGTGATATTGCTAGGAAACGCGTTTCTTGAGCTTTTTGGGGTGGTTGCATGTGTCTGTGGTTTTGTGTGATCTTTTCAACTTTTCTGATCAAGGCATTGAAAAATAGGTTATTTATATTCTCTTCCCTTCCAACTGCTGAACTTTCATCATCAAAGAAATAGATGGGTACCTTTCCCAAAGAGTTTCCAACCTGGACGTACGTGGGAAAGTGGGACCAAGAAGATGCATTAGCCCACATATTCCAAACTTGGTTAGTTTGGGAGAAGGAGAGCCTGTGCAGTTCCATCCATCGCTTTCCAGAAGTATTAGGCTGAGCTCTTCCTCCGTGATGAAAGAAATACAGCTTTGCACTATAAAGGGATAAGGCAAGAACCAAATGTGGGTTTTGAGGACTACCGTGAAATATAATCCATTAGGTCAATATTTGGAGAGAGCTTTTACACATCAGAGCAGAATGATAGCAAGAGGAATGGTGGAAAATGGGATTGTGTTTGTATGAGACACTAAGGTAGAAGGACTAATTAAGAAATGTCTCTGACGGTAATTAGGCAGTGTTCTTTAACCGAAGTTGTCAGCTTATGGGAACTTGGCTCTGTAGAAACTGTTAATTTACAGGTAGTCCTCACTTAACAACCTTAATGGAACCAGAATTTCTGTCACTAAATGAAGTGTTCATTCGGGAAAACATCACATGACTGTTGCTTAATGACCGCAGTTCCAGTAGTCCCAGTTGCAGTCGTTGAGGACGGGACCTCCTGCATCTCCTGCTCTGCGGTGCTCAGTTGTGCATGTTTGAAGGCTGCCAAGGGCCTGAATTTTGATCACGGGACCACAGAGGTGCCGCAACATTCAAAACTTCAAGGGTTGGTTGTAACTACCGTTCAGTCAACCCCAACATAATTTCAAATGGTTGCTGAACAAATGGTTGTTAAGCAAGGATTACCTGTATGGTCTCCCTTCTTACACGTTACACAGCTTATGCCTTTTACTACAATTGGTTACTTGGAAAAGCAACTCCCAAACTCGTGATTTTTTAGACCAGCATCGTACTCTGCTAGAATTGCTTAGTGTGTCTTGCTAACATGGAGAGCCTGAGGGCTTTGAACCCACATTAAAGCATCCTTGTCAGATAGTAGTCACAGCCATACATTACTACTGGAAAACCACAGCCTTGACCATGCGGACCTTTGTCGGCAAGGTGACGTCTCTACTTCTTAATGCGCTGTCTAGGTCCAGGATGCTGGCCGGTTAAAAAAATATTTTTCCATACAAGTTGGACACAGAGCAAGTATCAGCAGCACAGTTTGCTAAAATTATGAGGTGCAAGTGCCCTCCCTGATTTTTCCTGCCTTCTTCTCTGACTGGCAGGGCAATGGAGCAACTGTTTTTCCCAGGCTTACTTGTAGGTCTACAGAACTTGTTCGTCCAACCCTTGGCAGTTCCAACTCACATTGTAGCTCATTTCCTGAGATCCTGGATGAACAGAGCCATCCTTTCGTTGTGGTCGCTTTCTGGGATCGCTGCTGATCTTCTCCATTCCTGAGCTCTCAGGAAACTCTGCTGCGGAGGATTCTGTGTGCAACGGTTGCAATGAGCAGCGCGGATCCTCCTTGGCAGATGCAGCTTGCAGCCCAGCAGAAGCGGCCTGGAATTTGGGGGGTGGGGGGGCGTTTCCCCTTGACACACTTGGACCATCCCCAGCCTGAGGAGCAGTGGCAGGGGGAATGTGCAGAGGTTGCCAGAAAGGAAAAGCCACAAAGGTTGTGGGTGGGAGCTAAGCGTTGTTGCTTTGCGCTGCCTTGCAGTGTGAAAGTAATGTGCACTTATCCTCTCTTCCCTTCATCTCATTTAGAGCTGAGATCCTAAATTGCTGGGAGTTTTGCTTTGAGACGTGCAGGGCTGTGTGGTGAAACTGGGTGGGAATCGGTGGCGCCTCGGCCTCCCTTCACGTCATCTCAAGTGTCCCACAGATGCGGCATTGCGTTGTATGTCTAGTGCTCAGAAGCTTGTCTGTCTTATATCTGTGCTATACCCTCACTTGGCACTTGGTAGGGGCTTTTTAATTCTTCAGTCCAAATTAAAGTCTTAAAATAAAGAATAAGTAAAGCTACTTTGAGAGCCATGAAGTTTTTACTGAGTGATTTTGATTCCGACTTTTTTTGTCTCTCTTTTCTTCAGTCTTATATGTTGGGAGCAAATACAGCAGAGCCCAGTGGGAATTTTTTCAGGTTCTGAAATCACATGAACCTGTCCAATTCTTTTTCTTTTTGGCACTTGATCCTATTAATCGTTTATACAGGTAGTCCTTGACTTATGACCATAATGGAGTCTGCCCATTACTGTTGTCAGCCATAGTAATCATAAAGTGGGCCACCCATGGGATCAACCTGATTTTGTGACCTCTTTTGTGGTGGTTGTTAAGCAAACCATTTGTTTCCTCTGGGCTGGTTTTGCCGAAAACAAGAAGTAAAAAATGCTGGTTTTCTGCAAAAACACCATAACATCCAGTCATGTGACCATGGGACCCCACCAGATGGCTATAAATGCCATCTATATATAAATGCTGGTTGCCAAGTGCCTAATGTGCAGTCAGGAGACTGGCCATCAGAACTTTGGAACCGGGTTGTAAGTACCCCTGGGAAGATCTGTTGAGTGGTTGCCAAGCAGTTGGTCATACGTCGAGGACAACCAATAAAGAATATATGTAAGTCAGGGTTGAACCATGGGGCCCTTGGTGCTCTGTAAGTTTTGTTGTTTTCTTGCAGATGTTTCATTACCCAACTAGGTAACATCATCATTGCTAGAAGGGAGAGGGGTTTGCTACCTTTTTATGTACAGTACCTAGCCCTATGCATGTTGGTGGAAGAGTGGTTTGTTCCTTGATTGTTCCTTGATTAGGGTATTGTTTTCTGCTTGATTGTTTGTCTGGTGTCAATCCCTGCTTATCTGGGTGTTGGCTGATGTGTCCTGTCCTTTTTATTTCCTTCATTTCTTCTTTATTGTCTCCTTTGAATGATGTGTAAATACAGTTTATCTCTATGTAAATGTGGTTTATCTGATGGTTGATTATCTGAGTGCCAGGCTTCCAGGACTTCCCTGGCATTTTTGGATTTAGCTTGGTCTAGGATGCTTAGTCCTTACACTCGGTGTTAACAGTCACTATACAGGACAGACAGCTTGAAGAGTAGCAGAGCGCATCCACAATCACCAACTAGAAGTCGGAACATACAGTGAAAACTCCAGTTTCAGCTGGGAAACTGGGAGCATCCTGGACCAAGCTTAGCTGGGTTTTGGTTGTGTTCTGTGCTGCAATGTCTTTATGGATGTTTGTGGTTCAAAGTTTTATTGCTGGTGTGAGCTGCCCAGAGGGGCGATCATACTCATCGAATCAAAAAATCAAAATAGCAGTGCTTATATGATCTCACATGATCCACAGCCTAGATCACGTAGAATCTCATAAATACATATATAATTCTGAATGCTTATGGTGAGACTAAATTGCAAATCTCATTTTTTTATATAATTTTTTTCTGTCTTACACTGATAGCGAGAATCCTTGGCATAACAACACCCGCAAGCATCTAATATTTCTAGGGTAATATTTTTAGCCCACATTAATCACTACACCAAACCAACTGTTTCATAATATACCATCTACATACAACCATTTCTTTAGTGTCCGTTCAGAGTTACAGTGGCACTGAAAAAAGCGACTTACAACAGGTCCCTACAGTTATGGCCGTCGCAGCAGCCCCAGAATCATGTGATCAAAATTTGATGCTTGGCAACCGGCATGTATAATAGTTGCAGTGTCCTGGGGTTATAGGATTTTGTGAACTTCCCAGCTGGCTTCCCACAAGCAAATTCAGTGGGGAAAGTTGGATTTGCTTCACGACCGTGTGATTCACTTAACAACTGCAGTGATTCGCTTAACCGTGGCAAAACATAAAATCAGGCACGCCTCGTTTAACAACCACCTCCTTAGCAGTGAGAATTCTGGCCCCAATTGCGGGCGTAAGTCAAGGACTACCAGTGAAGGCTGTTGCGAGGATGGCTCATGTCTCAAATCTGAATAAGAACTTTGTGGCAACTTGACGCTGTTGTGAATAATGGGGTATCTCGGCGGCATGAAGTAGAGATGAAAACGAAGAGGAAAGCTTTAAGAGGGGAATTAACGTTGCTACGCTAATCCTAGGCTTAAAAAACAAAGATAAGCCACGGATTACGCGGTCGCTCCTATAGCTTAGCTGTATGTGTGAAGCAGCCCACGATGTCTCATTCAGCAAACCATGGCTTAAGATGTGAACTCAGCAATGGAGAGACAGTTGGATAAGTTTCATCCATTTGTTTCTTTCCTTATGCGGGATATTTAGTTCAAGGCCGAGGGGAACAAAAATCTACACCCAGCTGAGCTCAGCGGGCTGAATTTTATTCGCAGTGCCCTGATTGCTGTGTGCACAAATGACTCATTTATTAAACCGCTGGTACAAATGCCCTTTGTGATAATGTTCGGGTTGGGTGCAGTATGCGTTTTAGAGGAGCCATGTGAAATAAAGCTTCTTGGGTGTGACAGTAAGCTGAGAAAAACAACTGATTTCATGATTCTGATACTTCGAAGGCTTGAACTAAGCAGCGTTCACCAGGATCTCTTAAAAGAGACACTAAAAAGACACTCTTGGCAATGTCCACGTGTGGAATCTTCTCCCCAGAAAATTCACGGGAGCCCTCTTTTGACATTTCCCCAAGGATGAGGAAAGCATAAAGATAATAAATTTCCTTTATTTTTTAATGTTTCGCTGATGTTATTATAATTGTTTTGATTTGCTGGTTGGAGCGATGCAGAGTTATTGAGAGGCAGCGTATAAGTTTAATAAATTATTATTATAATGATTATTATTATCATGGTTGGTCATACAGCCAGCTAGATGTTTAGACTGGATTTAGCAGTTTTATCCACTTATTAAGGCATGGTGGCAGGATGTAAGCTGTTCCAATTCAAGCTGCCTTTTGCAATTGACCGATAGGGATTTTATCAATATCAGTGGTGTTCCAGTGGTGCTCCAGATGTTTTGAGATTGCACTCAAGGTGCCTATCACTGTTGGTGCGACCTTTGCTTTCTTTTGCCACAGTCGTTCTGCTCCTTTTAATTTTGTGATTTTTCTCCAGTTGTTATTTTTCTGTTTATTGATATTATTGTTATGGCAAGAGCTTTTAAAAACTGCAGAATGATTATTCCACTGTTAAATGTTGGGGATTTGAGATGTTATATAATTATGTCCTCTGTTCTGATTGTATTTTAACATGCAATTTAGAAAGAATTAATTAAAGTTAAAAACTCTATGCTGTAGTGAAAAATTGGGTAAAACTCTTGGCGTTATGAGATGAAAAGAGGAAAGCTTTAATGGGAGATTGATATTGCTAAATAAATACAAGGCTTAAAAACAAATATAAACCAGTGATTATGCAGTCCATATCCTCAGGAGCTGAAATGCTGTGGTCTGCGCTATTACATCTTGGAATCATGCTTAGGAGGCAAACATGTAGAATGTTTTTTTGAGTATTTAAAAAATACTTAATTCTACTTTAATCTCCAGTAGAGATTTCCCAAAAAGGTTTTGACTTTATTCCTCATCTCTTATGTCCATCAGGGAAATTATATATGATCATTTTCAGCTTGCAGTGGGAATGTACAGTAGAAACAACTATACATCCATTAATCTAATTGGGTTAGGGAAATTGATTTAATCAAAGAAGAGAAAAAGAGTCCCCTGGAGGGAAAAAACGTACATACATACACACGTATCATGAAGAAATTTTCTATACCGCATCACTGCCTTTAGTTATGAATAGTTGATGTGGTCACAACCATTTTCGTTAATCATTTCGGACTATTTTGGGGCCAGCAATTTATTCAGCCATTTAAACTTTTGTGGTCAATAAACGTCTTGCATTAATGAGCAAAGAGTCAGACAGTTTTAAAAAGAAAAGCAGGTCCAAGCCTTTCACTGATTTTCTGCCTTTGCCAAAAACTAGTTTAAAAAAGATCCAGGTAAGTTTCTGCTGACGAGAAGGAAATTAAAAGAAAGGCAGTCCTGCTCCAGGTGACCTGGATCAGTTAGACGATCATTCTGTCATATGAATGGATCCATCATCTGCCATGGCTTGCTTTCCCTTTGTTGCCCCAGTCAGTATGGCTTCGATGCCTGCAGCTTTGAGAATACAAATAGTCCTCGAATTACAACCACAACTGGGACCAGAATTTCCATTGCTAAGCAAGACATTAAGTGAGTTACGATGAATTTTATGATTTTTTTTGCCATTGTTGTTAAATCACTGCTGTTGTTCAGTGAATCACGTAGTCATTAAGAGAATCCGGCTTCCCCCACTGACTTTCTTTGTCAGAAGCTGGCCAGGAAGGTCAGGAATGGTGATCACGTGACCCTGGGATGCTGTAACCGTTGTAAATACATGCCAGTTGCCAAGCACCTGAATTTTGATCATGTGACCGTGGGGGTGATGTGTGAGGACCAATCATAAGTCACTTTTTTCGGTGCCGCTGTAACTGCAAACCGTTGCTAAATGAATCGTCGTAAGTCGAGGAGTCCCCATAAGTGAATGGCTTTGATCTCTCCCGGTCACACTGTTGTTAACTAGAAGTTTCACCCTGCTTTTTGTGTCTAATCCTAGCAGTCCCTCTGTTGCGAGAAAAATGAATGAAAAAAGGGCAAATCTTGCAGACCCCGCTGATCCTTTCTTTCTCCCCAGTTTAAATCCCACTCACCTCACTGGGGTCTCCACACATCGTCTTCGCATCTACGTCGGCAGGTCTTCCTTTTAATTAGTCCATGGTACTTCCGTTTTGTTGGTGCCTCCATGATAAAATTAGCTCGAGCGGAAGGAGAACAGATTGTCTGCGACTATTTCAGTCTTGCTGTGGTTTCTCTCGGGAGCAGCTCCTTGTTTTTAGCATTAGGGTCAACAGGAAGTTGAATCAATTTTGCTTCTGGTTACGGGCAACGGTGTAGCTCAGGAAGGACATAATTTCAGCAGATTTTCCTACAAACCACGCTTTGGCTGTCGTTTGCGTAGAAACCTCAGATTAGGAAATAGGGGTGAGTGTGTTAGACATTTGCCAAACGTTGTCACACTCAACAGGAGACACACACACTCACACACACGTGAGGGCAGACAGTCTAGCGTTTTTTATTACAAGAAGAGTTTGAAAATTGGGTTGTGACTTCCCAGAGGGGGGTAAACAACTTTAGTAGTGTTGGAAGATTTTGTGAAACCTGGTCTGGCTTGTGCAGGCAAGTGGGGATGTTGGTAGTTGTGATGCCACACAGTTTGAGAATGATGGCATGAAAACGTTACAGCCTTGATTAATCTTCACGTCCAAATAAAATGGTACACTTCTGTGATTTTTTTTTGCAATCAAGCTAAGTGTAATAAATTATATTTAATCTCCCGTGTCCCAGGACAATCATAAAGGAAGTCAAATGTCTATGTATATTCTCATTAATCCAGGTCATGTCCTGTAGCAAAACTGCAAAAAAATCTTGCACACCAAATTTAAAAAGGCAACTGGACTTTTATTTTTAGAAGGTAACAGAGAAACATTTCAACTCCAATCCAGGAGACTTCTTCAGTCTCATGTGAGAAGAAAGAAAGTTGCAGTATGCGTTGCTTGTGATCTCACCAGTCGCAGAAGGGCTGTAGTGAGTCTCAAAGGATACTTCTGTGCGCAATAATAATGCTTCCAAAGTGCATCTCTCTCAATAGCACACATCCGAATTATACGTTTGTATTAGTCCTTGACTTACAACCACAACTGGGACCAGAATTTCCATTGCTAAGCAAGGCAGTTGTTAAATGAGTCACACCCAGTTTTACAACCTTTTTTCCCACATTTGTCAAGCGAATCACCACAGTTGTTAAGTGAATCATGTGGTCGTTAAGCATAACAACTGCAGTTATTATTTCTTGTCCTCTCTGTTGTGTCTTCAGAAGTTTTCAGTGAGATGGGTGGGATTCCAGCAAACAAGACCGATTGAGCATGTGCAAACCAGCTGTGATTTATAAGCCATGGTTTATGGCCGGATGGAGTAGGCTGTTAGAACTTGCCCTCTTCCCATCCCCTGTTATGAGAGTGTGGGAACTGAAACGGCAGCAGAAACTGAATTGTATGTCCGCAGTTCCTCTTTGATCGTGCTGGTTAATTTGAGGTCATTTAATGCAACTCTCTTCTTTGAGATTATTCAAAAAAATTAGGATATATTTTTAAATATCATCACGTAGATTGCTGCCCTGGAAAAAGGAGGCCCAGCAATGGAAGTTCTAATCCCAGTCGTGGTTGTATGTCGAGGACAGTATTTCTCAACCTTGGCCTCTTGTGGCTGGGGAATTCTGGGAGTGGAAGTCCATACATCTCAAGGTGGCCAAGTTTGAAAAATACTGCTTTAGGGGAAGCTCCATCATGGATTTGGGGGTGCTAGAAACTGAACAATGGTCCTTCCATGGAGGACTCAGTTGCTTGGTCACAGTATGTGGCTGCTGTGCAAAGCAGCATATTTTTTTATGCCAGGCACAAAAACTGAATTTAGGGAAGATCTGTTGGAGTAAATACTGGTCTTAAGTTGTGGTATACATACAGGTATTTTCTTCATGTTGTTGGATAAAATGACAATTCAAGTATATGTAGTCCTTGATGTACGACCACGATTGGGACCAGAACTTCTATTGCTAAGCATGCCGGTTGCCAAGTGCGCAAATCTTTATCATGTGACCCTGGGGATGCTGCAACAGTTGTAAATGCAAGGACCAGTCGTTAAGTCACTTTTTTTCAGCGTGTTTGTACCTTTAGACAGTTGTTCAAATGCATGGTGGTAAGACGAGGACTATCTGTATGACGCTTACTCTTAAATCAATTTTCCTGGTGTGACGCTCGCCTTCAGGCCCTGTGACCTCTAGTCTGGAAGGCCCCATGCTGGGTGGGTGAACTGGAACCCAGGTCATGCTATACAAAGCTGGTATGAATTGATAACTGGGTTCCAACCAGTGAGTTGAAATGATAATTTTCTGTCGTACAAAATAAATCTGCTATTTGTTACAGAGGCAAAGAACTTGAAAATTCAGAGTAGTACCCTCTCTATTAGTCTGTCTTGAGGCCTCTCCCTGGCAAACTGGACTGGAACAGAGAAAATACCTAAGGAAATCAAAAGTGTTCCTATCATTGTCCATAATTTTGACAACTGTCGGGCTTAGTATCAAGCTTCCAATTGCTTGCAAATTCATAATTCCGCAGTTTGATTTGGCCTTTAGGAGTGGATGGTTGGTGTCTTTTTGACTGGGTAACGATTTGTATTTAAATACATAGTTTTTATTATTGTGGTTTGTCACATTTTTCATAAGTCACCAGGAGTGGTATTGAATTGGGTGGTCTCAAAGTACCTGTAATAAACATATATACCTGTACAGGTAATCCTTGTTTAGCAACCACAATTGGGACTAGCAACTTGGTTATTCAGTGAAGTTAATCACGAAGTGAAACCACTCCTACGCTTCTAACTTACTTCAGATTTTCTTTGCTTTATAAACCTGCAAATGTTATAAATGCGAGGACTGATTGTGAAATTACTTCTTCATCACTGTCGCAACTGTGAATGGTCATTCTCCGAGGCTACCGCTAAACATAATAAATAAATACTCCTCTTTAAAAAAATCTTTGTGGTTCGTTCACAGCTGGTCAGCGAGAAGGTTGGTGGGGCTGAAGGAACCAAGTTGGATGAGGACTTCAAAGAAATGGAGAAGGTGAGTAAGGATCACCAAGTAGTGCATGAAACGGTCGTTATGCATGGCATGGACACCATCTACGCGCGTGCAATATTTTTAGCATCCCTGAGCAATTATTTCCAGCCCGAGATGCACTCTCCTCATAGCAGCGTTTACTGTAGATGATCTTGGCTGTTCCTCAAAACTTAGCAGAGCCATAGAATCGTGGACGACTGGAGTCGGAAGAATTGTTTGATTTCATTTACTTTTGCAATTTAGAGGCCACTCGATATCACGAGACTCTAGGCAGCTGACAACTTTAAAAGCAAGGAACAGTAATGATACAACAAAGAACATCCACATACAGGAAAGGACAATCCATAACATTAAAAAAAAATGCCACTAGAGTCATATCTCAAGGCCTGGGAAGATATCTAGGTTTTCAACAATTTCCTGGATGGGGGAGCCTTGTGGATTGTCGGGGAATGCGGTTTCAGGAGGGCAGAGGCGCCGACCTCCTCGGTCCTGATCGATAACACTGCGTGATTGAAGAGGCCCGGAGCGTGCTGGCTTTCTCCAGCCTGTGAGCCTAGTCCAGCCTGTCGCAGTGTGCAAGAAAACTACTTCAACCATCCTCAACTGACCAGCCTTTTCCTGAAAGCTTCCCTAAAAACTATAGAGCTGGACTGCTCTTCGGCTGACCCGATTAAGAAAGGAGACCACAAGGAACAACCGGGGCTATATAGGTAGCCCTCAGCTTACAACCATTTGAAGTTGCAGCAGACCCCCAAAAGGGCCCTACAACCCAGTCCCAAAGTTTCCCCCCACTTGCTTTTCGGCTGCTCAGCAAGTAGCCCATATTTACAGCCATTTGCAGCGCCTCGTGGTCACGTGGCCGCAGTCTACAATCGTTTTTGCTAGAAACCAACTTTGCTTCCAATTTCCAGCCAAAACCAGCCCATACTGAATACTGTGTTTGCTTTATGACCACGGGGTTGCTTTAATAATCGCCATGAAAAAGGTCATAAAATCAGGTCTGGTCACAAGGTGACCCACTTTATGACCGACAGGACTTACGACTATAATTGCCAGGCTCAATTATGGTCGTAAATGGACCGTTACCTGTAGACTGAATTGGGAAATCAAAGCGCAGTGGCAAACCACTTCGGCATGCCAGGAAAACTGGTGGAGCTGAGCTTGCTTAAGCAGGACTTATTTTTATTAATGTAATGCAATGATAAAGTCTCTTATTTGTGTATCAAGGTTCCCATTTTAATCTACCCATAAGGCAAGGAAAATGATCTCTCTGTTATCCGACAAACCATTTCCATTCCACATCAATAACAGTGAACTACCGTATACAACTACAGCCCATGTAGTGTACATCTTATATGTCAGTGGTGGGGGTGTTCAATGCATTTTCTGGCCACTTTGTTCCAGTCATGACATACTCCTCAAATTATTTTAATAAGGAGCTTGCCAAGCACCTTGACAATTTTACTTTGCTTTTTTTAAAAAATGCATTGTCGATCTTCAGAACAGTTTCCCCAGGAACACATATTTATTTATTTAATTTATATGCTGCCGATCTCACTAAAACGACTTTAGACGGCTTACAATCCAGATAAATAAAATATTAGAACAATATATATTAACATTAAGGTTGATTTAAAATTAACAAAATGAAAAGGAGGGGACTTAGTCATTATCCACCTCCACATACAA
>JANHZU010002006.1:11055-34503 GCA_032468055.1 Acrochordus granulatus | reverse complement strand
CGGCAGAAGATGAGATGGATAGATAGCATAGTCAGTGTGATGGGTGTGAGCTTGGGAAGACTCCGGGACGCAGTGCAGGACAGGGAGGCCTGGCGTAATGTAGCCCATGGGGTCGCGAAAAGTCGGACACGACTGCGCGACTGAACAACAACAAACTTAGCTGGTGTTCTGGGAGTAATGGGTTAAATTCGAAAATTTGATCTGATTTTTTGCACCGACGATGTTATCTAGTTTGGTTATGAAATGTCTGCAAGAAAAAAAACAAGCTCAGAAAACAAGGACTCCACAATTTTATCTCTCTACCTTAAAAAATGGACGATGTTTATATGTGTGGAGTGGGGAGAAAAAGAATTCCCTCTATTGTGGAAATGTTTTATTGGTGTCCAGTGAAAGCTAAAGCTGCATTTTAGGATTGCAACCATTAATTAACAAGCCCACATGAAGTCCCTGGCTTCAACACCCACTTCTCACATCGCCTCCTCTTCTTGCATAAATAACAGAAAAAACTCCTGCTAACTGTACTTGGATTGACTTGGTTTCTTGTAAATGCACATCATGAATCCTAGTCTATAACACATGGATACGATCTGCAAAATAGCAAGGCACTCTGGAGTGCGTTGTTGGCTTGTACAGGGTTTGTTCATGCCAGTTGATGTCCTCCAGATGTGGACTTTCAGAAATGTGTTTAACTTTGGAAGGATGTGCTAGGAGTTGCATAAATAAACCCAGGAGGTAGGAGCTGGGGAAGGACAGAAGTAGCATTCAGTTGTATTTAAATTAATTGAATTTACATTAAGTTGCAGTTTAACCCTGGTTAGTGTGATTATTCCTTAGGTAGTTAATACTGTACAATTTCATGCCAACTTCGGAGGGTTTTAAGAGCTTTAGCAATGGCTTTTGTGGGTCTTTGAACTCAGATTGTGTATGTCTTGTTCTAAATCGTGATTTTTAATTCATTTGTAGGAATCAAAGGAACTGGGAGAGAACAAAACTTGGGTCAGCTGTTGTGCAGAAAAAGGAGAGGAGAGAGATTTTATATGCCCTTCCTTTCCTCTCGAGTCCTCCTTATATAGAATTCCATATTTATCTAGTTCTAGCGAAGTCATTCGAGCTGACTTTCCGTATAGGCAAAATAGTAAGTGAAAAAAGCAAGAATTAGATAGAATCAAAGAATTATACAATATAAGGGTTGGAAGGGATTTTTGAGATCATCTAATCCAATCCTTCCAGACTTTTCTAATCTTCTATAATTTCTCCTCTTTGGGATTTTTCTCCTAAAATACTAATTGAAGATGCTAAAAGTACACAGAATACAGATAGTCCTCAACTTACAACCATTTGTTTAGCGACCATTTGAAGTTATAACAGCACTGAAAAAGTGACTTACAATGGTCTTCACACTTACAACCATTGCAGAATCCCTACTGCAAATCCTACAATCACATGATCAAATCTGGGCCCTTGGCAACTGGCATGTATTAAAAAGAGTTGCAGCGTCCTAGGGGTCATGTGATCTCCATTCGTAACCTTCCCAGCCAACTTCCAATAAGAAAATCAATGGGGGAAGCCTGATTCGCTTAATGACCATGCGATTCACTTAACTGTGGCAAAAAAGGTTGTAAAATCAAGTGCACCTCTGCTTAGCAACAGAAATGCCTGGTTCTGGTTCTGGTTGTGAGCCAAGGTCTATCTGTACTGAAAATTGATTTAAAGGTGGATGAGGAATTGGATCACGAAAAAAAATCAGTGTGGAAGAATGAGATGTAAGAAGATTTGAAAGTAATCTTTGCTGGTCATTGTAAAAAAAATTAAAGTTAGTCTTAAAACAGTTCTTGGGACCTGAACAATATAGAAATACGACTAATCAATAAAATGATGTGGCTTCTTAGATCTCTTTAGATGTTTCCCGTAGATCAGGATCTTTCCTGATCCTTCTGAACAGAGACACCCAGGATTAATCCTGCCCTGATCCCTGGTCCTCTGCTTGTAAGCAGTGCTCTCATGGATCAGGTGCTGGGTCAAAACCATGGCCAGGCTCTGAAGCATGAAACACCTTCCTCCTCCTCTATATTGTTCATACGCACATTTGTCGCATTTTCTCCCTTCTCATCCCAATTCTGACGGCTCTGGCCTTTTTTCCATGTGGGTAAAGGTGATGCCCTGCTTGATGCTGGCGAATCGATGAAGCGCCTGGCCGAAGTGAAGGATTCTCTGGACATCGAAGTCAAACAGAACTTCATTGATCCTCTTCAGAATTTGTGTGACAAAGACTTGAAAGAGATCCAGGTAATCTGGGGGCATATGTGTGACTTGATGGGGATTTTGAAAGGAGGGACTGTTGGATTGGATCATGCCCTCGCCTCTTGTGGTGCCTGCGCTCTAGAGCAAGATCCCTCCAGATCTTGTGGCTTCCACCCTAATAGCACACTGCAGTGTTCCTCAGTCTTAGCCATGTTAAGGTGTGTGGACCAACCCTCAGAGCCGAAGTCCATACATCTAAAAATAGCTAAGATTGGGAAACGCAGACATACGAAAGGCCTTGAAAGCTGGCTGTTCTCCCAGGCCTCGGGGTGGGGTGGGTGGGACCCTCTCTTTAGATGTAGTTCTGTATATGTCCTGAATTGATTGGTCAGTTGCTAACCTGGTTTGTTTATGTTGTACTGTGTTTTTATCTTGATATCACGAGCTGCTTGAAATCGTTTGGCAGCATCTAAATACAAACAAATAAGGAGGAAATTAATCTTAGGAGGACTAAAGAGGTTAAGGAAAGAGGTATTAGCGTGACTCAGATCCGCGCGTCTCCACATTCAGAATATGCCCAACCCATGAACGTCTCTCCTTCACGTGCAGTGAAAAAGGATGGAGGCGTAGGGACTTGAACGGCTTATCCTGAAAGTTTGGGGGCCCTCCAGTGTGCGAGCACTCTTGTCCCCCCAAGTGTTTGAGCATTCCCAGCAATCATGGGGTACAACATCCTCACGATGCAAATAATTCATGCTGTGCGTATAAAGGGAATGGCCTCACCTTCAGCATTTATTTCACGACACCGTTACGCAACGGAGGGCATTTGGCAACGTGTGCATTGTGGCGCTCTTGTGCACATGGCATCGATGGACTAAAATGGTCTCGATCGTAGAACGGTTTTATTCCACAACCGATGCAGCTCACCACAGGCAAATGCTCTCCAGGGAAACTGATGCTTATTCATAACTGCTCAACTGGGGGAAGAGTTTCTGTGAAAAAAAACAGTTTAACTTGGAAAGGCCGTGCATGTCCCTTCTCTGCTTTTTGGGAACAGATTACTCCTCTTTCTCCTCCTCCTCCTCTCCCCCAAAGCACCACCTGAAAAAGTTAGAAGGGCGACGCTTGGATTTTGACTACAAAAAGAAACGCCAAGGGAAAATTCCTGAAGAAGAACTGCGGCAAGCACTGGAAAAGTTTGAGGAATCCAAGGAAGTGGCGGAGACAAGTATGCACAACCTTCTTGAGACCGACGTAAGTGTGCCTTGCAACCAAGAGGAGAAACAAACAGAGGTATAGATTTCCCATGTGAAATCTTACGGTACAGGGAGTCCTTGAGTTACAACTGTAATGGAGCCATCATAGTCGTAACATGTGATGGTCATAAAACAGATCAGTCACAAGATCGACCTGATTTTACAAACTTTCTTGTGGCAGTTGTGAAGCAAATCACCACGGTCATTAAGTTGCCAAGCAACTCATATCAAGTCATATGAACGCAGGGGGGTGACCGTTGGAACTTCAAATCCGGTCATAAGTACTCCCCCAGTAAGTCCCTTGGAACTTTGAACAGTCGCTAAGCGACTGGTCGTAAGTCGAGGACTATCTGTCATTACAAATGATGTTTTTGCCAAGGATGTTATAAATCCTAGATCAAGCCTTGGCCTCCAGTAATGATCAAACTTACCTTCAGCTGCTTCATCCCAAGTACTTCTTTTCACTTAGATCTGAAGCTTACAAAAATCACACTTTGCAAAAGGGGAAGACGTGTCTTTGATTAATGTTAGAATTTAGGAATATGACATTTGACTTCCAGGCAGACCATTACAATGACACGAAGAGGCTCCTAAATGTTTCAAGAAAAGCTTCTGCTTTTCCTCTCTTGGGAAAGACCTTCCGGTTTTTTTTAAGGAGATTTGTGAATAGTCTTCGGAAATTGGCGGCATAGAAATGTGTAAAATAAATAAATAAATAACTTCTATTAAATCTCATTTATTTAACTCACCCACTCCTTTTGCAATGACATTTAGAGCCAATTGAAGCTGGCATGTTTTTCTTTAGCAGTAATTGGGCGTGTGGGGATTATGCCACCTTCGGGGTGTTCCGTGTCGTGACAACCCCGTGAAGTCAGGGGCTGCTCTTCCTCTTGGCAGACAGGGAAAACGGGGATTGCCCCAATCTGCTCATTAGGTATGTTCCTATTTCTCACCAAGCCAGGATATTCTCAGCTCTCTTGTTAAAACAAACCACAGGAGTCCTGTTCTTCATAATGTAAAGCTAAAAAAAGCCAAGATTGGCAAATCAGTGGGCTGGGTTCATACATTACTTTAAGCCCCAAACAAATCACATCATAATTTAACTCTACCCAGGATGTTGACTTAAGACACCAGCTTCTAAGCTGCTACCTGGGGCTATAAGTAGACTCAATTTACGACTGGTTGCTTAGTGACCGTTTAAAGTTATAACAGACCTCCTCTTATGACTCAGATCTGAAGTTCTGATGGCCGGGACACATACGCATTGTGGTCATGTGATTACATTTGGGTGCTTAGTGACCAGCCTGTATTTATCATATAACCACAATTTACAACATTTTGTGCTAGCATTTACTTCCAGTTTCCAGCAAAAAGCACCTATTGGAGGTGCTGGATTTGCTTAACAACTGCCACAAGAAAAGTTTATAAAATTGGATGTGGTCACAATTTTATGCAGAACTTAAAACTGTAAGCTCAGTTAGCATTGTAAGTCAAGGAGTACTTGTATATTAAAGACAGGGCACTAAAGCATAAAACTGCTTGTTTTGGGCTGGATGTGTAAACTTAGCCAGCTTTCTAAATCATGGTTTATGGCCTAATAATACTGTATCATACAATATTAGTTATTGTTTTCTTTGTTATGTGCTCACCCTAAGCTCAGTGCAGACTTAGAATGAAATAACAGCAGAAAAAAATCATAACGTAACTGGAGGTGCTTAAAAACAAAAAAGTCCATGACACATAATAATAATCTCCACACATTTAAAACCACAGGCCATCATTTATTGGTTTTAAATCAGCTTCGTAGGGCCCACAGAAACGCTTTTTAGTGCTTTTTCTTAACTTCACATTATCTGATTCATCCACTTGCACTTTATTCGCGAGAGCCAGGCCCAAAGAGAAGAAGCTCTTGATTACCTTGTGGCTGTTCTGGCATCTGGGAAAACCAAACGGCCCTGTCCCATTTGGAGAGGATCAAGGGCACAGTAAAACGTGAAAGGATCGTCATGGTTTGTTCAACAAACTGTGGTTGAAGCAGTCCCTGAAATATGAACCTCCCTTGGCTTTGCTACAGATCGAGCAAGTCAGCCAGCTTTCGGCTCTGGTGGATGCCCAACTGGATTACCACAGGCAAGCCGTGCAGATTCTGGATGAGTTGGCAGAGAAACTGAAACGCAGGTCAGCTGGGGACAGGGGCGGTTGAGCAGGGGCTAGACTGTCCTGAAAACCAAACTTCGGGGAGTCCTCGACTTGAAACCATTCATTTAGCGACCATTCGAAGTTACACCAGCCCTGAAAAAAGTGGCTTACAACCAGTCCTTGCACTTACGACCGTTGCCGTATCCCCACGGTCATGTAATCAAAATTAGGGCGCTTGGCAGCTGGCATGTACAAGTATTTACAATGGTTGCAGCATCCCAGCCAGCTTCCAACAAGCAAAATCAATGGGGGAAGCTGGGTTCACTCGACAACACGATTCGTTGAACAATCGCCTTTGTTTAGCAAGAGAAATTCTGGTTCCAGTTGTGGTCGTAAGTCGAGGACTGCCTGTAGAAGCATTCGGTAGTTGTGTCCAGTATGTCCACTGAATTAACTGACCTGCAATACTCTGGTGGTCTCCATCTAGTCCCGCCAAAAGATTTTTTTGAGGTCAGCCCAGGTGAGTAGGTGATGCCACTTGTCATAAATAAACGGGGTGCAACCATGTCATTTTCCTGACAACTGAATGGAAGTGATTTGGCACTGCCTTCTTTGGGGATTTTTTCTTCCCCTAATTTCCCAGGATAGCCTACATCCTGGAATTCTCTGGTGGTCTCCATTAGATCCTCTTGAGCTTTTGAATGCAGATAAAGCCAGGCAGATGCTGCCACTTAATGAGGGAGCTCCATTTAAACACTTGTTGACTGGGTTCTGCATCTCCTTTTGAGATTTAAAACAGAATATTGACTGAATAAATCCACTGTATTTGCTAATTGAAGGTTTCCTTTCATAGTTGGATTCCAAGTCCCATCATTTCCACTGCTCACCATCCAGTCTAAAATTCGAAGGACTCGTAGCCCAGCATTTGAAGATCTTGGGTGGGGAATGGTGCCCTTTGCTTGTAATAAATTATAGCTATTTGGCTAAACCTAACCATGTTGGAGGGGGAGGTCAAAGAAGTCAAAATGGCAACCATTTGGGCAACCAAAATGGCAAACCATTATGATGAAACCATTATGAAGTCAAAATGGCAGCCGTTACGATGAAAACCCTGCCTCTTTTTTTACATATGCTGTGATACATACCAAAAACACGGGGCTTCGATTATGTGGTTATGGTGCCATTTTGACTTATTTGACCCTTTCCCGTGGACAGTCCTGACTAAATCTGCGACCAACAAAAACTATTGTCACAAACCACTTATTTTCCTGCATTTTAAAGTCCATTCGATGAGGAAAATAGATTTTAAAAAATCAGTTCTAGAAAGCAGCCGTACAGTAACTAAAATACTAATGTTTAAAGGAAAATTCCGCATTACCTATCCATATGGCTTGGATTATGCCTCCCAAAACCTGGCTATGGTGGGGTGAGCAGAATAAGTTTTGCCAGACACCTAAGAGCACCACAACTAAGAGCACCACCTCTAACCAAAGAAACTCCCTACCTCTAGAGTTGTAGTTGAGTCCTTGCATTTAAAAAAAACAACAACTAACCATAATTTGCTGGTTCTGCTGGCTTTCTGGCTTAGAATAGGTCAGTCGGCTTAACTGGGCAATGAAAGGAGAGTTGATCCCTGCCCGGCTGACAGCCTCTGGTTCTTTTCTTCCTGTGCACAGAGTGCGAGACGCTTCTTCGCGCCCCAAGCGAGAATATAAACCGAAGCCCAGGGAATCCTACGAATTTGGGGAGAGCGGAGACCAGTCCAATGGCGGTTTTTCTTGCAACCAAGCTCCCAAAGTCTCTGGTAAGAGCCGATCAGATATGCTGAGAACCAGAATGTGTTGGAGAAAAGGAGTCTTTTTCCCATCCTGCAGATTCCCTCCCCGGCTTAGCAGGACCAGTTTTGACATGATTACTGCTGCTGGTCTGGCTCCTAAAAGTCTTGGTTTTGGTGGCTCCCCTGGACTTTGGGGGGGAGCATCTGTGAGTAGGAGAGGCGCGCTTTGCGCTCAGAAAGCAAAGTCCTGCTCACTCTAAGAGATCCAGGATCTTAGAAGGCTGAATTTGGGGTGAACATTCAGAGACAGTTTTAATCACAGGAGTATTTGAGCAAAGCCTTGAGACAGTTGGTCTCGTGGTGAAGGCGCCAGGCGAGAAACCAGGAGACGGTGAGTTCTAGCCCCACCTTAGGCAACCAGTCTGGCTGGGTGACTTTGGGCCAGTCACTTTGTCTCAGTCTAATCCACTTCACGGGGTGGTTGTTGTAGGGAAAATAGGAAGAGGAAGGAGTATTAGGTATTTGCCTCCTTTATAAAAATAAAAAATAAATCGTCCTGCCCAGGAGACCTTCTCTTGAAGACATGGAGACTCCTTGGCTCTGAATTCCCCATCTTGAGCAAGGGGTGGGCCTCCAGCTCCCCCTCTAGGATATCCCTCTGTCGTTTAAAGGGGTGAGCCCCATCCCTTGCCCCTCTTGGCAGTTCATTTCCTCATGGGGGGACCCTTTTTTCACAACTAAGAATCTCACCATCTCCACCTTCCCCAAGCAGCATTTGCCTTTTTCCATTTTCAGCAGCAGGTTTTGTAATTTAGCTATGTTGCCTTTTTTCTGGATGAGGAAGAATCATTCCCTTGTTAGATATACAGATAGTCCTTGATTTATGACACAATTGGGACCAGAATTTCTGTCACTAAGTGATAAGGTCATTAAATGAGCTTGATTTTACAATCGTTTGGCTGAGGTTGTTAAGTGAATCTGACTTTGCTTATTGGAAGCCAGCTAGGAAGATCGCAAAGTTAGTCGTGACCGTGGGGATGCTGCAATGGTCATAAATTTGAGGATCGATCATAAGTCACTTTTTTAATGGCACTGTAACTTTGAATGGTTGTGAAACAAATGGTCATAAATCAAGGACTACCTCTACAGTAGCAGCAATACCTCTCTTGCCCTCCTCCTTTGCAGTCACAGCTATTGAGCAGTGATCCAAAGTCCCGGGGATGAAGGCTGGGAATCTCCTTGCTTCCTGTAGCAGACGCCCCCCCATCAGGGGTGATCCCACATCCCAAATCTTTGCGAAATTTCCTGGGTTACTGGAACCTTCACATTTATAGGATGGGAGGGAGGAAAGAGGGTTCTTTCCCCCAGCCTGTTTTCCCTACACGTGTCCCGTTTTTGCTGCTTTGACAGGAGCCCTAAAGTTGAAGATCCCATTGCTGCTTCTTTGTGCCACCACATGGATTGTTCCTCCCCCCACCCCATATTTGGGTGAATGTCATGTGGAGAGATCCTCTTGTTGAAACAGCTGGTTGTGCACAAGCATGTCGGTTTTTATTTTATTCCTTATTTGTTTTTTTCCTTTTTGGGAGCAGCTTCCTCCTCTTTCCGATCTGAAAAGCCATCCCGGACCCCCAGCAGGATTTTTTGTGAGTGCTTCCCCATCCCGTACCAGCTTTGTGTTTTCTCCTCCCCGCTCCCTCTTTCTTGCATGGGCATGAGATCCTCACCCTCGCTTTCCCTTCCTCTTTTGACCCATTCAGTGCTGCATGTAACTGGGGCTGTCGGTGTGGTACGTTCCACTGGTAGTGTACAAGGATCTTAGCAAAAACTCAGGACCCAAAAAGACTCATATTTTTAGTCCTTATAAAAACAAAAGAGGCAGTTTCAGTAGCAGAAAACCGTAGCTCAGGGCTCTTGGGCTTCTCTGAACATGGTTATTTTCCTCTAATTGCTCTATTACCAGCCTACCTGAGGTCATTCCTGCTTAAGATTTTATGGAATCTGGTCTCTCTAGTCCTAGTGGACAGATAAATCAGCTTCTAGATCCCTCAGATAGTGCATTTGCCACCCCACCAGTTTGCAACTCTGGTGGTAAATTGGACAGTTGAACACAGCAGAGGAAACATGTTCAGAAAGCCATTTTCAACCTAAATCTCCACTGAGCATGAAAAGGTTGGCAGTTCTACCTCTGCCTTGGGGTACAGCTAGTCCTCAGCTTACAACCACAGTTGGGAGCAGAATTTCCATCACTAAGCAAGGCAGTTGTTAAGCAAGTCACACCCAATTTTATGACCTATTTGTCATGGTTGTTAAGCAATTCACTGCAGTTGTGAAGCGAATCACACAGTCATTAAGAGAATTGGTCTTCTCCCATTGACTTTGATTCTCAGAAGCCAGCTGAGAAAGTCACAGATGGTGGTCACACGACCCTGGGACTCTGCAACCGTCGTAAATTTGCCACCAACTGCCCGAATTTTGACCATCTGATAACTGGGGATGCTGCGACAGTCATAAGTGGGAGGATCAATCATAAGTCACTTTTTTCAGTATCATTGTAGCTTCGATCGGTTGCTAAACTAATGATAGTAAATCAAGGACTACCCATACTTGGGTCTCTGTAAAAGAAGAGCAATGAACAGAGGTAGCAAAGGTGTATGTGTGTGTCATCCATCTGATGAGAGCTTGTTGTCCTGAGAAGTAGATGAAGCGAAGTCAGTTTGGTCTAGTGGCGAAGGCGCCAGGCTAGAAATCAGGAGACATGAGTTCTAGTCCTGCGTCAGCCGTGGTCTTGGGCCAGTCACTCTTTCTCGCCCACTTCACAGGGTGGTGGTTGTGAGGACAATCGGAGGAAGGAATATTAACAACCTTGAGTTGTTCATAAAATAATAAAGGCAGGATACAGATAAAATTTAAAAATGGTAAAAAATTAAAAAAAAGAATATCAGAAAGCTGCAGCAAAGGGAAAGCAAAGAGCCTGTTAGGCCGGGCAGGCCCTGCGGCGAGACCGTATCCAGCCCTGTCAGAGAGCAGACTTTTCTGGTTCAAAAGGGAGCCAGTCAAGGGTGGGTGAGTGGCGCTGCTTCCATAAGCTGGGCTAATTTGAGAGCCGAAGGCCCCGTGTCTTCCGGCCTCGGGGGTCACCGTTGAGGGCTGGTGGGCTGAAGGACACCCGCCGGCTGACTTTCCTCCTCGGCTCCCCCAGCCTCTCACCTGGACCAGCCCTGCTGCAAGGCGCTGTACGACTTCGAGCCGGAGAATGACGGCGAACTGGGCTTCAAAGAGGGCGACATCATCACGCTGACCAACCAAATCGACCAGAACTGGTACGAGGGCATGATCAACGGCCAGTCGGGCTTCTTCCCCCTCAACTACGTGGAAGTCCTCGTCCCACTACCTCAGCAGTGAAGCGCTGGCGGCCTTCCTTCTCTGTGGCTTTTCCGTCCTCCTCTTTCCTCTTCCTCCCTTCCTGGCCAGCCAAGCAGGGGCTGGGCAGGGAGATTTCCTTCCTTACATTCCAGGGATGGTGTACCTGACATTAATGTCCCTCTGGGGTGGGGAGCTTTTTGGAAAAGGTGCGATGGTCCAGCCCAGGGGGGCTGCAGCCAGGCCAGGGAGCTTCCTTGCAGTGGAGTTGGGTGGGGGGTCTGGAAGCACAAAGATAGGCTTCAAGTGGGGCATGCACAGTGCTGCTTCAGTTGGGCATAGGGAGCTCTCCCCCATTTTGGTTCAGTCTTGTGCTTTTTGTGGGTTTCTGAACACTCTAAGGGACCACCAAGGGAGGTTGCTCACTTAGGGAGTAGAGACCTGTGTTTGTGTGTGTGTGTGTGGGCTCCAGGCATCGCATGGAGCATCAGTCACCTTTGATAAGAACTCGCCATCTGCCTTTCCACAGGCCAGTTCTGCCATCAGGAGCCCCAATCTTCTGATCTCCTTGAGGGTCTTCTAAAACATCTTAAGCTTAGTGGGCCTTTCCTGATAGGTCTGGTCACCATTCCCAGAAATCCTAGCCAGCATCGCTAGCCACTTTCCAAGAATTGTCCAACTATCTGAAGGGCACCAGGTTGGAGGCAGTGGGAAGGATTTGAATCAGAAGGTTTTCAGTATTTTGGTTCTTGGTGGTCCAGCTTGGACCATATGTTTTGTAGAACGTGGTCCATAAGTGATCATAGCTTCTACAGTCCAGGATGTGGAAAGCTGCCTTCCAACTATGAGACCAGCTCACCCCTTTGGGATGCCTGGCTCCATAATTCATGCTGGAAGAATCCAGGATGGAAATGATAGAGAGGCAGCCATATAGTCCACCTGCTTGTCCAGGAGGCCTTTGTCCCAAGCAGAGGAAGTCCTCTGTATCCTTCAAACCTTTGCATCACCACTTTCTTGTTGCCTTGTGAATGCACCACATCAGATCCTCAATGAGTGCATCTGTTCTCAGCTTCCTACCTTTTGAGCTGCTCAAGTTAACACCTACACTACAGACAAAACTGGGAAGTACTTTTGGCCAGTTCTGGCTTCTGCCAAAGAAACTGGGGAATTGTGGGTAGCTGAGGTGCTGAACCCCATTACAAAACTGTGCTGCATCTGTCACTTGAGAAAACGGGGCTGACTGGGGGCCTTGTATTAAAAGTGTTTCTCCACCTTGTCCACTTAAGAGGTGTGGACTTCAACTCCCAGAATTCCCCAGCCACCTCTTAAAGTGGCCAAGGTTGAGTAAATACTGCCTTAGAAATTCAGGACTGAAGTGGAAGGTGATTCCTTTCTTTCTGGGGTGCCTGGATGTTCATTTTCCAACTTTTCCACCCTTCTTGGCGGTTTAAAACTGGTCTTTGTGCTTCCTCGCTGCAGGCAGCCGGGCTAATCTCAGCAGAGGCTAGTTTATTTTTCTATTTTCCATCCAAGGGTTGTGCATACCCATGGGCAATAGTCTGCTTCCATTCTCCCCTGCAAAATAATTTTCTGGGGAGAGACTGGATTGCAAAACCTGGGCTGCCTCCCTCTCCCCATCAATCCAATTAGTCCCAGCAATTTTCTTCTAAGGCACTTATTTTGGAGGAAAGGAGTCCTTTGTATATTTTCTCCAAGCCCACCTTTGTGGAAAGGGTCAGTGGCCTGCAGCTTTAAGGAAAATGCATTTTTTTGCAGGGGGTTGCATCTGAATGTCCTACAAGGTATCAGGAACGATTGTACCTGTTAAAACATGGCTGCTGGACCCACCTGCCTCTCTTCCCTTAAAGACCCTGCCAGTTTTCTAAGGATGTGTCAAGGCTGACACTATCTTTGCAAAAGAGGGATAAATTGGTGAGGTGGGAACTGGAGAGAAATGAAAGTATCATGCCCCATATGGGCATGACTGTTCCTGGCCTCCAACATTTTCATGACAGCTTTATTTTTCTCTCCTTCTCAATCCCTTGACTAGTATGTGACAGAAGTATAATCCTAAACGTATAAAGTGATTTATCTCGTTTTAAAGTTAGCATCTCCTCTGTGCTCAGAGCATGTCCAGCTAGGGTAATTGTCTTGTTTGTTTTCTAAAAGTTGTTTCAATTTTTTTTATTCCTCTCCCATCTTAGGATACTCTTTGTACAACTGCCCCCTCTCACTATTTGTTTTTTTAAACCAGTCCCATAAATTCCTTTTTCCATGTATTCTCTCAGTTCATTCCGTATCTCCCCACAATTGTCCCACTTCCATCAGGACCACTTGAACAAAAGAACAAAGCAAAACATCACCTTGGGAGTGGGATGAGAAAAAAAACAGTTTGTAAATATCTAATCCATTGAACGTCGTGGCTGCGTGCTGGTATCTATTCCATTGGATGGAGTGAAAGCTGTTCTCTGTATTTTCTTAGTCTGGAAAATTATATGGGATTAAAAAAAGCAAGCTGTTTTCTTGTTAATGCATTTATTTTTGTCCTGGAATTAAAGAAAAACTTGTATCACTGAAAATAAAAAAAAAGTATTACATGGTTGAAAGTATTGTTTTAGCTTGTTTTAGGGCCAAAGAGCCCCTCTGTTGTCTCAGTTGCCCTAGCAAATCTTCTGGGAGAGAATCCCCCCACCAAATCAGTTGCATTCACTAATAGCTTATCAATGGTAGGGTCTTTGGTGCTCTCTGAGCTTGGTTGTTTTCTTTCAGTAGTTTCATGATGCAACTAATTAACAGTGCTGAAGGGAGTGAGGTTTGCTCTCCATTTATATACAAGTGGCTTGCCCTGTTAGGCTGCCCTAACAGTCTAATTAAGAAACTACCAAGAAGAAAACATGCTTACAGACCAAGCCACTGTATATAAACAGAGAGCAAATCCCACTCTTTACATCTGTAAGAAAACAAACAAGCTCAGAGAGCACCAAGGACCCCACAGTTCAACCCTGAGCTACAAATATTCTCTTATATTGGCTTATCAACTGACTTTTGTATTTGAGAGCACTATAGTAGTTTAAACCTCCCAAGTGGGCAGAGACTCCCTTGGAGCTGAGACCACTTCTGCAGATTGAATGCATTATCATCCATTCTGGGCCAGCACCAGAATTCTTCATCTTATAATTCAGTCTCTCTGGGTCTAAAAAGGGCTTCTTTCCCAACCCCTTCTTTGAGAATGGGCTCTAAGAGAAAAATAGGGTTCTCCAACACAGCACCTTGCTACTTGTCATATGAATCTGTCTCCTTTACTCAAGATAGATGACAAAGTGCGGACACTAACATTTTTTTCCTCAAGGTTGGGGTTTGAAATATATTTTTTCCCTGACCCTTTTTAGTGGGATCTTTGCAGCCTTCTCTCCTGCTTCCCCAGCCATATTTTGCTCAAAATGATGCAGAGATGGATTTTCCTGGCCAGTTCCAGATGAAGCTTAAGTTACGGAAAACGTAAATTCCTAATGGTACTATTGGCAAACTAAATCTCTGCACACCCTCAGACTAAGCTATTGAACTGCCTATCTGTAAAATGGGAGCCCTGATCTACAGCTAACACATCATGGGTTATTTTCACTTTTCCAGCAAAACTCCCCGAAGTTTTTATGTGGCTAAGTCACAAGTTCTTCCAAAGCTCATTCCAGTGATTCCCAAAATATCAAAATGATCCACTTTGGTCCTTCCTTCCCCGCCCTAACACAGGTGAGGGTTTGCAGCTCTGGATTCATATCCTAGCTCAAACCATGTTTTTGTCCTTCACACAAATCCTGGACCCCTTTGAAAAGAATGCTTCATCAGCTGCTGTGTCGGAGGGCAGCGTATACTTGTTCCAGGAGATGTCCGAAGCCTTGGTCTTTGGGTGTCCTGGAGGCTAAGGAGCCCTGCAAGGAAGGGTAGCAGATCGCATTCATTTTTAACCTTGACAGCATGAAGATGTGTGGACTTCAGCTCCCAGAACTGGGAATTCTGGGAGTTAAAAGTCCACACATCTTCAAGTTGCCAAGACTGAGAAACATTGATTTAAGAATTATTTTTTAAAAAATCAGTTATTTTATTTCTAATTAATAAAATGTAGAATATCATAGAATCAGGGCTGGAGGGGACCTTGGAGGTCTTCTAGTCCAACCTCATGTTCGAGGCATGAGTCCTTATACCCTTCCATACCAATGGTTGTCCATATGAGCTAGAAGGTATCACTTTGCTACATGGATTAATAAGTGGTGAATGGCCACACTCAGGGATCCTCTGAAATAATTCCTCATCAGCTTGGAAAGAAGTATTGTGTGAAGATTACAAGTAATCCTCAAGTTATGACTGTAATGGAGCATGCCCCTTACATCCGTAAGCCGTGAGTCATAAATGGGGTGGGTCATATCACCAACCCAATTTTACAAACTTTTTTCAGCAGTCGTTAAGCAAATGTGGTCATAAAACAGGCAACGATCATTAAACGAAGCAATGATTTGCTAGAGGCACAGTTTTGCTGGAAGAAAGTACCAATTTTTAGCAAAACTATCTTAAAATGTGGCCACGTGACCATGGGATATTGCAAACAGCTGTAAATGTGGCTATGTTGCCAAGTGCCCAAAATCACATGACCAGGGGTGGCCATTAGAACTTTAAATTTGGATAATGAGTACTGTACCTTTTTTTGGGTCTGTTGTAACTTTGAACAGTCTCTAAATGACATAACTCAAGGACTACCTGTATTTAGCAGAAATAAGACCCAGCATCTTTCTGCTGGCTTAGCTGTTTCCTTGACAGCATTGTCTAACTTGACAGACAACTGTCAATCATTCTTCCAGCCTCTGCTGCTCGGTGAAGCAGCCCCTGCAGGAAAAAACTCCTCCTCTCTTTCAAAGTTAGCCTAGAAGGAGGAGCAGACATGACATCAGAGACAACCAAAATGACATTCACATGCCACCATGCTGTTGTTTATGATGTCAAAAAGTAATGGGCCTGGTGGTGGTGAAATTCAGGGGTACTCAGGTGCATCCAGGGCTTCAGAAGATCTGAAATTAGCTTGGGTGAGGTTTCAGGGGCCTTCAGGAGGCCATTTCTCCACTAACCCAGGTTGGCCTTACCTTGAGTTTATCTAGGTAGGTCTGCTCCTGGCTCCATGGCTCCTGGAACTTCACCATGTCAGGGGCCCCTTTGTAAAAGTCCACCAGCAACATCTGGAAGCAGGTTAGAAGATGATTAGTGGAAGGCAGCGATACAGTGACCTGCTCTTTTTATGCAAGTTGCAGTGGTCTTCAACTTAGGACCGCTCACTCAAAGTTCCGATGGATCTCCCCAGAGCTATTATGACCCAGTTTCAAAATTCCAACAGCTGCCTCCTCCGGTCATGTGATCGCATTCTGGGTGCTCAGCAATTGGCCTGCATTTGGGCTGTTTTGCAATGTCATGCAACCATGATTTATGCTATTTTTTGGGAGGTCGTTGGTACTCTCTGAGCTTGGTTGTTTCCTTGCAGACGTTTATTACCCAACTAGGTAACAACACCAGTGCATAGTTCAACTCTGAGCTACAAATATTCTCTTATAATTGGGTTTTTTGCCAGAAACCGGCATTTACCTCCACTTTCTAGCAAAACAGGGGCACAGTGGCTGAGTGGTTGTTGGCTCAGCAACTTGACAGTTCGAGACCCAAGCGTCGCCATGTGACAGAGTGAGCGCCTCTTATTCGCCCCAGCTCCTTCCAACCTACCAGTTCGAAAACATGTAAATATGCAGGTATCACCTTCAGCGGGAAAGGTAACAGCATCTGTGCGCCTCAGCCACGTGACCACGGAAGCATCTTTGGACAATGCTGGCTCTTTGACTATGAAGTGGAAATAAGCACCACCCCCTAGAGTTGGATATGACTGAAAGAGGAAACTTTCACTTTTATCATTTTTTCCTAGCAAAAAAGTCCACTGGATACAATGAGTTCACTTAACTACCACAGTGTTCACTTAGCAACTCTGGTGTTTGCTTAATGACCACTGCCAAAAAAAGGTTGTAAAACCATCCACTTAATGACTGGCATGACTTATGACCATAATTCTGGGCTCAATTACAGTCGTAAGTCAAGGAATACCTGTACATTTGTGTGCATACTTTGAAATCAGTTATGACTCCTGGCAGTTGCCTGGACAGGTTGCTGCAAGTTTCTTGGCAGGATATAGAAGTGGTTTGCCCTGGCTGCCTCCTCCCCAGGACTGAGAGAGGGACAGGCCCAAGGTCATCCAGGTGACTTCGTATCTAGGTAGGATTAGAACTCACAATCTCATGGTTTCTAGTCTGGGACCTTAACCACTACACCCAACTGGTTCGTGCTGGAAGATACCAAGGAAGTAGATCTGAACTCAAACAAAAATTGGATTTGCAGAAGAGGATAAACAGTCAAGTGACCTCGGGGACACTCAGACAGTTGTAAGTACGAGGACTAGTTGTAAGTCACTTTTTTCAGTGCCACTGTAACTTCAAACAGTTGCTGAACAAATGTCATAAGTCAAGGACTGCCTGTAGAATCTACTTCCCCTTAATTTCTAGGAAATTTCCTAGGAAAGATATACAGGTATTACATTATGTCATACCCTCATGCGCAAAGTTTTTCATGAAATTCTGGCTCCTGGTGACCAGGGTTATAGGAAACACTGCACAAGATA
The DNA here is from genome assembly GCA_032468055.1 of Acrochordus granulatus. NCBI lineage: Eukaryota > Metazoa > Chordata > Lepidosauria > Squamata > Acrochordidae > Acrochordus > Acrochordus granulatus. Next base: position 17,030 of record JANHZU010002006.1, on the reverse strand, counting down.
TACGCTGCACACAAGAGACGCTTCCCCTTGACCAAGAGGAGAGGTGGAAGTTATGTCAAACCCTGTACACAGCATAATGTAAGATGTGTATTTCTCTGCTCTGAGACTTTAAGGGAAACACAACCTCATACATCAATCAGAAATATCCTATATTAAGCTGGTCACAGAATCAGCTGGATTGCGCATGTTTATCCACCAATGGAGTCCTTCCAAAAGACCTGGAATAGACAGATGACTCCCAACTTGGTATACTATTTCCTGCACCTAAGCTAATACAATGTAGGTGTGTGTGTATATGAGTAGATGAATTCAGTTCCCACTAGAGGTTTCAAATGCCATAGCAAAAATCTGGCAATGGGCAACTGATGAGTCCCAAGAAGGATGAAACTGGCCACCCAGCATCTCTTGACGGTCAATGCAACTGGCATCTTCAGATAAGACTGGGAAGACACCAGTCTGAATTCTAGAACATAATTTACCTGATATATACCTATACCATGTTGGCTGGCGAATTCTGGGAGTTGAAGTCCATGTGACTGAAAGTGGGCAAGGGTGAAAAACTCTGCTGTAGAGTTAAATCCTCCTGGGCCAGCAGTTTTTTTGTGGGGTGTCACCATTCTTCTAAATTTAATTTCTATGACCAAAAACCTTTCTACATCAGAAAATGTGCTCAGTTCATGACACAACCCAACGACCCTCAGTAAAAGAATTCAGAGAAACGGTACCATTTCATGAAGAACATCATTCGTTAAAAATCCATCCTGGATGTAGGTGACTTCAACCTCCATGGGGATGCCGTAATCGTAAGGTCTTTGCTGCAAAGGTAGGAGGAAGAGAGAGAAGACAGGAGGGAGGGAGGGAGGAGAGAGAGGGAAGGAGGTAGACAATGAGATGGCAGGCAGGCAGGCAGGAAAGAAGACAAGAGTTCTGAGTCCTTATCTCTTCAGATAAAACATCACTGCTTTTTTTTAGGGGCACAGGTGCAAAGCCTCCATCGGCCAGACCCTTAGCCTTCTCTGCAATTTCAAAGCACCCTCCCGCTCTTTCTGACCCCGTCAAATAGTAACGCAGTGGTTTTAAAGTAGAAAAGCCTGAATCAGCTTGTTGATCCTCCCAAGTTAAAATCCTTAAGGGCTGCCATTGGTTCACGCAAAGATGCTGTGTGTGCAGCCAATTCTTGGTGGCAAAGACAATCAAACCTACCTCTGGAGGGGGCATAACCCAGAATGGGGAGATCTTAGACTCTACACCTTGGTTGCCCTGGTAATAAGGACCTGGGAAGGCAAGAAAGAAGAGCTTTGATGAGCAGTCAGAAGTTCCCACACTCACTCTGATGCCTCATTTTGGAAATGCAAACACCTCCCTTTTCCTTGTCCCATGGCTGTCAAATGAAATGCTTCCCTTCTGCAGTTTTTCCATGCTCCATCCCTGCCAGCCTGAAGCTGGAAAGACAGCCTAGCTCGTAGCATTCTGATCCAGGTAGTCCTTGACTTACGATCATTCATTTAACAACCGTTCAAAGTTACAATCGCACTGGAAAATGTCTTATGACCAGTCCTTGCACTTACAACCATCAGAACTGACCCCGAAGTCACATGATCATGAGTCAGACACTTGGCAACCAACATTTATTTACAACGGTTGAATGCCCCACAGATACATGATCACCATTGGTGACCTTCCCGGTGTGGGGGAAGCTTCCGACGAGCACTGTCAATGGGGGAAGCAGGATTTACTGAACAACTACAGTGATTTCGCTTAACAACCACAGCAGAAAAAAGATCATAAAATCAGATACCAGTCACTTAAAAACCACATTGCTTGGCAATGGAAATTCCAGTTCTAATTCCACTCCTAAATCGAGGATTACCTGCAATTTCCCACTGTTCCTAAACAAAGAGCGCAGGAAGGACCTGGCAGACTCTGGCTGGTTTTCAGAGCTCACAGTTGTAACAGGGATGAGGAATGGGGCAAATTGGAGAAGATTCCCTCTTTTGCAACCTACCGCAAATGAGCGCCAGGCAAGGTTGGAAGCTGTTACTGGTTCCCTGGAGCTTCAGCTGATAGTCCATCTGCAGGTCGATGTCTTGTAAGGAGGGCAGAGGGTGGCTGAATGGGTGGCTGTGATACCAACCCACCAACGACAGTCCCCGCAGGAAGAGATTCTGGCAGATCTGGAAAGGACACGAACAGTCTGGGTACCCAATTAATTTTATTTATTCAATGTATTTGCTGCCATCTCGCACCAGCAACTCTGGGTGGCAAATAAATTTCCTTCTTTGTCATTTGGGTTCAATGAACCTCCATAAATTATTTCATTCCACTGGTTTGCAAGCAATGCTCTTAAAGTAAATTAGCTTCTTGTTATGGGGGACAGATGCTTTACAGCTTTGCTTTGATTTATAAGCTGCTTTGCCTCATAAGCCCCCTCCAGGCCTAAAATGGGCCTGAATCCTCCTCTTTTCTGCCTCCAAAGTTCTTCCCAGCTGCCTATTTCAAGTTTCTGGCATTTCCATTTTCAAATAGCCTAAAAACTTTGGCCTCATTCACATAATATGTTAACTCAGTAAATCAAGCCATTTTTTTGGCTTGGCACAAAACCTTGACCTATAAAATATTTTCAAATGGCTGAGATGGATTGACATGTTAACCCAAAAATTAATCCAAGTTTCTACACTGAAGCCATTGGGTTTTAATTGACCAGACTACTCCTGTTGTATAAACACAGCCACAATTAAATGAATTAAAAGAGGTAATTGAAACAGAACCTGCAAAAGAAAAAGTCTGCCATGGATGAGATGACCCAACTTACAATATTATCCCTTCTCTGTGACTTTCAACAGGCCACTCCACCATCCTTAAATCCTAATTCAAACTTCACTCCCCTTCCACACTGATCATGTTCCCTAATTTGGTAATGAAAGGTCTGCAAAAAATCAACCAAGCTCAGAGAGCTCCTAGGACTCCACAACCCAACCCTGAGCTACAAATCTTATCTTCATGGGTATCAAGCATTTGTTCATATGTACCTGAAATCATGGGCTAAGGTGGTGGACTACACTACCCATCATCCACGCAGACTGGCCATGCTAGCTGGAGCTGATGTGGAATTGTCCAGCAACAATTGTATAGAAATCTTTTGCCCAACTAAATATAACTCCAGCCATCATCAAACTCCAGATGGGTAGACTTCATCTCCCACAATCCTCTAGGGTGGCTGGGGAATTCTGGGAGTAGAAGACTTTTTTGAAAGCAGACAAATGTTAATAACCATCATTTCTGTGTCAACAAATTGATGTTGACCCTTGGCAGCTACATAGATAAATTATTAAAATAGAGATTATTGTAAACAATACAAATAGTTCTTGACTTATGACTATTTGTTGAGTGACCCTTCAAAGTTATGAGGGCACTCAACCGTTGCAACATCCCCACAGTCACATGATCAAAATTTGGCTGCTTGGCAACTGGCTCACATTTATGATCCTAGGATCACATGAACACCATTGGTGACCTTCCAGAAGGCTTCCAACAAGCAAAATGAATGGGGAAAGAAACAGGGAAGGCCACAAATCGCAGTCACATGATGCCTCACTTAATGACTACATCACTTGAATGATGAATTTTCTGGTCCCCACTGTGGTCGTAAATTGAGGACTACTTGTATGCTACTTCAAATTACACATTATTATGATGAATATTGAAAGCTGCCCCAGCAGCACTTACAAACTAGAAATGATCTTTTCAAGCAATCTTTCCAAGGATCCAAAGGGATCCCCTCTCATTTCCATCCATCACCTCACCTCTTCCTCCACAATAGCCGCCAATTCTCCATCTCCAAGTCGGGACCGGCAAGGGAACGCCCGCAGCACTGTCAGCACTGGAATGAAATGCAGCCATGAGCTTACGGCTATGAGTTCAGCAAGGACTTTTCTGCCATGTTGTTAATTTGCAACCTTAGACGTCAACCAGGGTCAAAACAGAATATGTGTAGGATTATGACGGGTATCTTACAGGTAGTCCTCAATTTACAACCACAATTAATGTCCATTGCTAAAAATCAGGCAAATAGGTCAACAGACGATGCCATCAATATGGCACTGCATTATGTGCTGTGATGTCAGGACTGCCCAAGGACCTACACACGGGTCCTTTTTGCGGACTTCAGCTCCGCGTTTAACCCCATCAGCGCAGACCTTCCTCACTACAACTGACCCAGCTCACTGACCTGCAAGTGGACAACCAGCTTCCTGACATGCAGGAAACAACAGGTGAGACTAGGGAAAGCTGCCTCCAGTACTCGCACGGGCAGTGCTGGTGCTCCTCGAAGATGCATGCTCTCCCTCTACTCTTGTCCCTCCACACCAACGACTGCACCTCCGGGGACCCTCGGCCAAAGTTCTGAAATTCACCACTGATGAATTGGACCCCTTCGAGACAGCGATGAGACCACATATGGATGGGAGGTGGAACAGCTGGCCCTGTGGTGCAGGCGAAGCAACTCGGAGCAGAATATGCTCAAAACGGTGGAGATGACAGGGGGTTGAGGGAGGAACACCCCCTTACCATACACAGCAACACGGTATCAGCAGTGCAGTCCTTCAAGTTTCTGGGCTCTATAATCTCATAAGACTTGAATGGGCAGCTAACATTAGCACCTTTATTATAAAGGTGCATCAGAGGATGCACTTCCCACGTCAGCTCAAGAAGTTCCACCTGCCTCAAGAGCTGCTGATACGGCTCTACAGGGGAATCACCAAGTCTGTCCTCTGCGCATCTGTCACTGTCTGGTGCGGTGCAGCAACCATGCAGGGCAGGTGCAGACCCCAATGAGCAGTCAGGACTGTAGAAAGAATAACTGCAGCCAGCCTGCCCTCCATGGAGGACCTGTGCATTGGGAGGGTCAAGGGAAGGGCAGAGAAGATATTTGCAGACCCTTCTCACCCTGGACACAACTTGTTTGAACCTCTTCCCTCTGGACAGCGCTATAGGGTATTGTACAACAAATCAAGCAGGCACAGGGACAATTTTCTCCCCCCATGCCATCACTCAGATGAATACCTGACTCATGTTATATGACAGGACACAAAGTCAAATAATTCAAAATTAATCTTAGTTCTATCTAAGATGCATACATGCTTATCAGTAAATTGTGGTTCTAATTCTACACTTGCCTGTATTTCCTTTTCTACTCCCTGCACACTTTGGATGCACACGTTACCTAACTTCATTTATTTATGTTATTATTTTATTTACTGTTCTCTTGCAATTATACTGAGACCTGCTTTTTTGGAGTGAAATTCCTTGTATGTCTAACCATGCTTGGCCATAAAGTATCTGAATCTGAATCTAATCAAGGCAGTTTTTAAGTTAATTGCATCAAATTTTATCACCTTTTTTGCCACGGTTAAGCCCATCACTGCAGTTGTTAAGTGAATCATGTGGTCATTAAGCAAATACGGCTTGCCCCATTGATTTTTCTTGTTGGAAGCCAGCTGGGAAAGTCCAAATGGCAATCACGTGACCCAGGGATGCAGCAACCATTATAAATGTGAGCTAATTCCCAAGCACCTGGATCACAATCATATGACTGTGGGGATGATGCCACAGTCACAAGTGCAAGGACTGGTTGTAAATCACTTTTTTCAGCACTGTCATAACTTTGAACAGTCACTAAACAAATGGTTGTAAGTTGAGAACTACCTATATATCCCTTTTTAAGCTGCTTATTAAAGTTTCTCAACCTTGGCAACTTTAAGTTTCTGGCTTTCAACTCCCAGAATTCCCCAGCCAGCATGGAACTTACTGTTCCATGACTTTTGAGGTTCCCAGGAAGAAATGATTTAGAAATGATTATGTCATTTACTGTCTTGCAGATATGAACCTAGATATACATTATTTTTTATAATGCTATTAAGACAAGAGCCCAGTCATTGCTGATATAACTGCATGAACTATATTAAGCTACAGTAATT